>LNAS01000280.1:0-18173 GCA_001630605.1 Pseudogymnoascus pannorum | reverse complement strand
GGATGCTTTCTTGGGTGTGGAATTTTAGGGTGGCCCGGTCGGGGGGGTGGCCCGGTCGTGGGTGTGGGACGTTACGTGGAAGATTCCACATGGGCCCCACGTGACTCCAGGGAACCCTTCCGGTTCCCGACCCCCTTTCACTCCCAGAACTCCTCGTCCCAAGCCCCCCGTGCTTCCTGGAACATTTGCTCCCTGAAGCCCTCTGGGCTCTAGGTCCTTAATTGATTCTGGGATCTTACAGGAGTTTTACAGCCGTAACACGGGCATGTAGCTATAAACGCTAGCTGTAACATTAATGTGGCACCTCTGTACTTTCTTAGGGACTTAGCTTATGTGGCTCTGGTTTATGGCTTATAGGAGGTGGATTATAGAGCAAGGCACCTAAACAAGGTACGTGAACTAAAACGGCCAAACTCTGGTACTATTATGGTGTTGACGTGAGACTGACACGAAATTGTCACGCCGCCTCACCCTGCTCTCATCTTTTAGGCCAGATGTCACTAAAGTAAAAAGCAAGTGGTTGAGACCGGTGGATTAGTAGTTGGGTGGGTGACCACCAGCGAATACCCACTGTTGTATGTTTTTGCCATTTTTTTTGCTATTTTTGTACACTTATTGTACTTTTCGACTAATTAATGTTCCGAGACGAAGATTCCTGCCATACCCATCCCAGTTCCGACACACATAGATGTAACCGCAATTCTTTTATTCTGCCTCCTCAATTCTGACAATGCAGTCACCACTTGGCGGGCACCAGTGCAACCAAGAGGATGACCCAATGCAATAGCACCACCTCGTGGGTTGACCTTGGCCCTATCCAGATCCAATTTTTCCACACAGTAAACGCCCATGGATGCGAAAGCCTCATTTATCTCAAAGACATCGATATCCTCCTTGGCCAACCTAACCTTACTCAAAATCTTTGGGATAGCATAGCTTGGGCCAATACCCATGATCCTTGGTTCAAGCCCAACAACTGTGGCCCCAGCGAACTTCCCAATTATTGGTTGGCCGAGCTCTATTGCGCGCGAGCGCTTCATAAGGAGAACAGCAGCGGCACCATCAGTTATTTGGGAGGCGTTGCCGCCGGTGGTTCGGCTTGGTTTCCACTGGGGGAACGCGTTGCGGATTTTGCCAAGAGATTCAGCGGTTGTACCATATCGAATACCATCATCCTTGCTAATAGTGACTTGCTTTGCCTCTCCAGTCTTTGGGTCCTTCAATGTAACAATTATCGGGGTGATTTCGTCGTCAAACCAACCCTCCTTCTGTGCTTTCTCGGCCTTTTGATATGACTCGGCTGCAAACTGATCCATGGCCTGGCGGCTGACATCGAATTGGCCAGCAACCTCCTCGGAAGTATATCCCATAGACATCTGGTTCTGCTTTGCAATTGGGTGATTCATGATCTTCTCACCCATCTTTGGTGCGCCATCATCTGGAGTTGTGGACATGGACTCGGCACCAACAGCAACACCAACGTCAATGGATCCGGCTGAGATTTGATTTGCAATTCCTTGGATGGCTAGGAGGCCGGATGAACAGAAACGGTTGGCTACTGAAGCAGCGGTGGTAATAGGAAAACCAGCAGCCAAGACAGCTGAGCGGGCAACATAGGCTTGACCACTGGCAAGGCAGTTGCCAACACAAACGTCCTCAACGAGGCCTGGGTCTAACTTTGACTTTTCACGAACTTGAGTTAGAATAGCGATAAGGAGATCATCAATCTGTGTGTCTTTCAAGCCGCCTTTGCGGGCCTTTGTGAGTGGAGTGCGGATGGCAAGGGTGATAACCTGGCACAATGTAAGAGTATGATTAAAGTGTACACTACGAAACAACCTACTATGTCGTCCGGATTCTTTTGCAAGAGTGTAGCTTTTCCATCGACAGGCGAGGCCAGGTGGCCCATGACCGAGCTGAGACGTGACTGTGCCGAACTCATATTGTAAGTAATCAAAACTGGAGTATATGGAAAAATATAGTTAACCCAGTAGACAAATATCGAAATCCACCTTCAAAATATAGAGGTGCTCCAGAAATTGGGTTGTCGGTAGTGACCACCTTCGCGCCTCGGCATGTCGGCAGTGACAGAGAGATTCGCGAACTGACCCCAACCCCAAATTCAAGATCGGTCTAAATGTTAGTAGCTGATAGCTAGTATGCGCTATGATCCCTGAACCTAAATTTGGAGTTGCTATGTTGATTGTATTATTCTAAATTGCAAAAACGGCAGTTAGACTCGGGATGTTACCACTGACCGAGACCGAGGAGTGTTCGGTTGTGACCATGTTATATGATATATATGAATTTGTAGGTAGGATATACACGTTTCGGCTCTACATCGTGTACCAATTTCCCTCCGTTTTTGTGCAATTGAAAACTCCTTATTGATTGAGATGGACACTCAGGCTTTGTCCCTGGCAGGTGCGGCGTTGATCGCTGGTGGCTCCTATATCAATGCCAGGTACGGTATCGGAACAGATATTCGCGAGATTAGCCATGAAAAAAAGGGTGTGAAACGGTTACTTGAGAACTTCTCGAAACTGGGAGAAAATTGTACAATATACAATTTGTTCTCGAGATCGAATCCGACATCTGATGCCTTGTGGTTTGAGGGACAATCGTGGACATATGGACAGTTGAAACATGGTATGTCCTCTTGTGGCCAAAATTTTATTTTTGCTAACAGGACTCAGAGGTTGACAGACTTTCGTCTTTCTTGAATGAGAAAGGCGTCAAGACTGGTGACTTCATTGGGGTCTTCATGTCGAATTGCCCAGAAATGGTTATGACCATTCTCGCGCTTCAAAAACTCGGCGCCGTCGCCGCATTAATAAATATTAACTTGAGAGGTATGTAAAGGGGATATTTTCAAAAAAAAAAAAAAAAAAAAAAAAAAACAAAAAAAAAAAGGCCATACTAAAGAATAAGTATAGATGACCCATTAAACCACTGTTTAAATGTATCAAATTGCAGTCTTGTTCTTTCTACGCCAGAACTATCCGATGCCTTGCCTTGCTCTGTGCCACATTTTTCACTCAGTTTTGTCGCCTTTCCAAATACACCAGCCCCACAGAACCCCAATATTACTTTGGTTACGCCTTCAAATCTTCCAGCGATATCTGCCTCCCTCCCGACTACTAAACGGTCTCCGAAAGATCTCGCATGTCTGATATATACCTCCGGAACAACGGGTAAGCCCAAAGCTTGCGCAATACGAAATGCACAAATGATTGTCACAGGCACAATGCATTCACATGACTACGCAAAACCTCAAAAATACTTTCCCCTACGCACTTACTCTGCTCTACCACTTTTTCATGGAACCTGTCTCTTTACCGGATTTTGTTACACGTTTGGAACTGGAGCATGTTTCGCCCTGGCGAGGAAATTCTCAGCATCACGATTCTTCAAAGATGTAACTGAATCTCGCGCTACAAGGATTCTGTACGTGGGTGAGTTGTGCCGGTATTTAGTCAATTCGCCACCAAGTCCGTACGATAAAACCCACAGTTGCATAGTAGCCAATGGCAATGGTCTGCGTCCAGAGATTTGGGAGAAATTTAAGGATCGATTTGGTATACCGGAAATAAGAGAGTTTTATCGCTCAACTGAGGGACTAGGAAAGTTCGATAACTTCGGCTTCGGTGCATGGGGTGCAGGAAGGCTTGCGTATGGCGGGCCTATCAGAAGGTGGTATGAAAACGATACTTTCATCGTCCGATTCGACACTCAAACTGAGCTACCTTACCGGGATCCAAAAACAGGATTCTGTGTACAATGCAGATTGGGAGAGGCTGGTGAAGTTATTGGACGTGTGAAAGACAGAGGTCTTCTCACGGAGTATTTGGGGAATCCATCGGCGACTGAGGAAAAGCTGATTAAGGATGTGTTCGTAAAGGGAGATCTATTTCAAAAAATGGGCGATCTAGTGATTCAGGACAGGGATGGGTGGGTGCATTTCCATGACCGTATTGGCGATACTTTTAGGTGGAAAGGAGAAAACGTCAGTGCAGGTGAGGTGAGAGACCATATCGCTGCATTGTCGGATGTGGAAGATGTAGTTGTGTACGGGGTTGCTTTGGATGGATATGATGGGAAAGCAGGAGCAGCGGCCATCACATTATTAAACAGCGATGAGTTGAGGTTCATGGAAAAGCTCTATGGATCTCTAAGAAAGATTGGCCTCCCCGTTTATGCGATACCGCGGCTTGTTCGAATCACTAAAGAGTAAGTCAGACTAACATTTAACTCTGTCAAGAAGAAATTACTGATATTCCACAGAATATCAACTGGTGTAACATTCAAACAGGCTAAAGGTGATTTGTTAAAAAAGACATGGATTCAGGGTGACGGCGGAGATCGTGATGCTCTTTACTGGCTTAATGGAAATCGGTTTGAGAGGCTGGCAGAAGATGCGTGGGCTGTTATTGCGCGGGGTGAAGCCAAACTGTAAATTAAATAAGACGGTTGTTCTAGATTCTCAATAAATTTTCACCAATAATACCTTCTCTAAAAAGGCTAAATAATCTTCCGATATCAAAAAGGTTGGGGTTACCCCTCACTTCCCCAGGAATGCGGCAGATGGAGTCGGGTGTGGACGAACTCCACTGGGTGGTCACTACATGCACACTAAAATAGTCCACCTCTATAATTCCCCACACTAGCACCAACCTCACCCCGCAAAGTCCGCTACAATTCCCCAAACTTCCATAAGTCCTAAAATTTGTTTCGACTGACGAAATATATATGGATATTAGATCACTAATATCTCCTCATAAGCGACGGGCGATTGTCCCCCATATCTCCAATTACCATTATGCCGCGACGGATCAGTCCTGCGGAAGTTATTTCGGCTAGACTGAATAATACCGCCCACATCGCCGCACCACCCACTTCCAAACGAAAAGCAAGAAAACTAGGCTTCAATGCAAAGGGGCAACCTATCAAGCGGAGGGCCTTAAAGGCATGCCACATATGCCGGTCGCGAAAAGTTCGCTGCGATGTCGTTGAACATGGAGTGCCATGCTCGAATTGCAAATCTGGTGCGATTCCATGTACCGTGCCAGAAACCAAGCGTAAGAGGTACGTCTCTGAAAAAAGCTTCCCAGGCATCAATTAATAGTAAATTTAAAGGGCGAGCTTATTCAAAGACTCTGGGCTCAACGGCGACCATACCCATCCACACTCTCAATTACGCGGCTCGTTGTCGACAGGTTCCAACGACAGCAGCAACCAGGTCGATATCTCCAGTCCAGATATCGATGACAGTTCGAGCCAATCCACAAGTCGACCCAGTGACGAAGATGAAAGTGAAAACCCCACTCTCGATATACCCCTCCCTTTGGGTTAGTTGCTACGAAGTCTATTCGCCGCAATAATCAAGCTGACGAATCTTTAGCCTCAGGCAAAACTAGGCTGGGACAGCCGCTTAGCTTTGATGAAATTATCAACTCCGTAGCTATTACAGGCGACCTTCGAGCGTCCCGAATAAAATCGCCTTCTCCACAACCAATGGCTACCGCCATAGATTCTGAGATTGCTCCGCAGGATTTCTCTGCTGGCTTTCTACCAGCATATATCCAGCCACTGCCAATATGCATGGCATCAGAGGATACGATGCACCTATGGGTAAAAGGAGCCACCGTTATTCCAGAAACCGCTTTTCGGAACGAGCTACTTCGGAGCTATATCGAGTTTGTGCATCCATACATGCCATTACTCGATGTGCACGAATTCTTACGGATCATTGACGAAGGAACTGGCGAAACTGGCAGAGTTAGCCTATTTCTGTTTCAAGCTGTCATGTTTGCAGGGATCGCCTTTGTAGATAAGTCATATTTGACCGCGGCTGGATATTCCACAAGG
The DNA here is from genome assembly GCA_001630605.1 of Pseudogymnoascus pannorum. NCBI lineage: Eukaryota > Fungi > Ascomycota > Leotiomycetes > Thelebolales > Thelebolaceae > Pseudogymnoascus > Pseudogymnoascus pannorum. The sequence continues at coordinate 12,305 of LNAS01000280.1, read as the reverse complement.
AGGTCTGCTCGAAAAGACTTCTACCTTAAGGCTAGGGTATGTATCCGGTGCAATTACCATTTATCACAGGTCTGACATGGGCAGGCGCTTTACGATTTTGACTATGAGTCAAATGGCGTGACTATCGTCCAAGCTCTTCTCCTTATGTCTTTTTGGTTGGAGACTCCAGACGGCCAGAAAGACACTTGGCATTGGATAGGTGCGGCAATTTCATCCGCAAATTCAATAGGGCTCCACTGCAGCCCCGTCACTTCGACTACAGACATTAAGACACAAAAATTATGGAAGCGGATTTGGTGGTCATGCCTAATGAGGGATCGTCTTGCTTCACTTGGTTTGCGGAGAATTCCAAGGACGAAAGACGACCATGATATGCCAATGCTCACATTAGCCGACTTCGATATTCGCCCATTAGCAGCCCATATTACAATAATACCACCTAAATGCAAAATGATTAGAGATGTGGAGATGCAAAAAGATTTAGCTATGCTATGTATTTCTCAAGCTAAGCTCAGTCTTTGTATCAGCCATGTTCTCAGCACCCAATATTCAGTCTTGGTAAGAGACCAGGGTATGGCTACAAACCAAGACCAGAACACTCGGCCGAGCGCAGTGCTACTACCAAGGAACCTCGAGCAAACTAATGAAGTTAATATCTGTGATAGCGAGCTCGCTGATTGGGTCCAGAGCCTTCCATCCCAATGTATCTCCAAGGATCCTACTTTGGAAGAGATAGAGGCTGGTGCATCAACTGTTATTGTACAGCGTACTCTGCTCCACATGTTATACTACGCTGCCCTTGCCGCATTGCATAGACCACAGCTCCAACGGCGCGGCAAGCTGCAAGAAGACTCTCGAACAAAGGTCCACAAAGCCTCTTGCGAAATTACACGAATGTCACAGTCGTTACATAAGTTCGGGCTTACCGGCTACCTCTATAACGCCGGCCTTACTGTCCTTCTGCCGGCCATTATAATCCACCTCCTTGGACTCAAATCCACCAACGAGGCTATCCGCTATAAAGCCCTCCAACGATTTTGTCAGTGTATGCAAGTCGTCGAGAAGTTGAGAGAAAACTATGCCATCATCGACTCAGAGACACAGTTCCTTGATGCTGTGATTCAGAAATCTGGTATCAATATTGATACGCACATGATGTCGTTTAATGTCTCGAGCGCAGAGTTCTTTCCACCAAAACGAACGGTGCAGAGTGTATTGGAGCTAGTTGCTATAGGCTACGCAGCTCGCTTTACGCTGCCACTAAATAGTAGCGAGGTCCAGTTTTCGATGTCTGATTACTCCACGACTACAAATACCACTAGAGGCGAACCCTTAGCGTTGTTCTCTACAACCAATTCCTTTTTCTCGAGTACCTCAGGTCCATTATCATCAGGTGGCGACGATGACACGAGACGCACAATAGGCTTTATAGACGTGGGGGAAGAAACCCAGGGACGTCAATGTGGTGATGAAGAATTTGAGGGTCTGCACGATACGTTGAATGGTTTTGAAAACGAGGCCGAGTTTACGGCTTGTCAGGGGTGGGAAGGGGTAGCGATAGGCAATAGTCTGGGGATGACTGGTGAGCTGAACGATTTCGTGACGGAAACAGATTTTATGAATTATGATGAGTTGGCGGAGGGCCACAATTGGGCCGCAGAAAGCACTAATGACAAGAAGCAAGGGCTTGAGAGGGAGTGTAGCGAGAGGAGACATTATAAGACGGCGAAGGAATTACATGATGAGGATACGGCGATGTCCTTTCTCATGGAGTGGTGTCAGGGCAATATAGATTAGATTACAGTCCTAACCCTGTTGTTTCACGACGGTACGCAACCATGGAGTTCAGAACGTTACTCACATTGCATATTCACTGCAAGTATGTTTTATATATTGCTACAAATCGACATCGAATAGGACAGAGATACGCACCACGTCTTTATCTTATCTTTCAATCTTTCCTTACCACAGTACAATTTGTAGCCCCTCGATTCTAATATGTCCACTAGTATTGCCCCATCTCCTTGATAGGGCTTTGGGCGTGCACTGGAGTGTCGGCAGTTTGACGTCTCATAACACCGTTAATTCGTATCGAGCGTACATTGGAATTCAATCTTAAGCATAATATGTGTGCACAATTCTAGCACACCACCCACGATAATCGCTAACCTCTATAGTAAGGATATTATCAATTTGACCTAGGGTAGATAGACATAAGTCTTTTTATTCCGAAGCTGAGACAGGAACAGTCTTGACTGCTAATTCGTATTGGCCCGGTTTGCTAGAAGAAGTATCTAATAAAGAACAAATGGACCCAAATAAAACAGTCGCGTTCCCAAACATCAGACAAATCAGAATTGACCGGCCATAATTTGATCCATGTCGAAGTCCTGTCCAAAATCGTACACGGGCTCAAAATCCGTGAATACCCTGTGCATAAAGGCATTGACGGTTGCCGGATTAGTGAAATCAACTTGGTCCGTCGGGTTCTCTTCTCCGAACAGCGACGTATAGAGCTGTATACCAGACTCTAGGCCATTTTGGCTCATATCCAGTGCTTGCGGCTGACTAAACACCATTTCTGGGCCACGTTCGTAATTCAGGAGAGACTGGCCCCCAGGTGATTCCAGTGGCTGATCTTCAAGTCGACTCGTATGACTATGGGCACCAGTGGTGTTCACGGAAGATCCACCAGCCCTTCTTACCTGTCCAGCACGAAACACGGGTTCCGTACCCCGTGCTCTTGACTCTATAATCCAGCGCATAGTGGTCCCCGATAGTTCGTCTAAAACGTCTCTACTTCGTTTTGCCTCCAACCAGTGCTCACCAGTGGCGCTGAGGACGTTCGACCCAGCTTTTAAATCGGCCATTAGCACATCTAACTTGATGTGCGCAGTTACTTCTGGCACAGTCCAAATGCAGTGTAACATTGTGATCGTACTCAAGAACAAAGAATGCACAGTAACCCAGCTGTAAACCAATAGGTCGCTTTTATAAAGCTGGTCATACGCTCGGATGCTGGCAACTGCATGTTCGTAGCATGACCGCAGTGAATCGACCAACGGGCTTGGTATTGCCGGGCTTGGGCGCATGAGAAGCATCATAATACCGTGATATTTTATCTGGCAGAGATGGGTCATGTAGATCTGATCTCCCGTGAATCGAGGTATTTGATCAAACCACGCCTTTAAGCGTTTGGTAATATCACCTTGCCACTGGAGTACATCTGGAATATTGGGGTAGGTATATCGCGGTGCTTCGGCAGAGATGCTGTGAAGTACGTATTTTATCTCAGAATTAAGTCGCGCCAGCTTGAAAAGGTGGATGGCGCTACTCATATGGGTCGGCTGCTCGGTTTCTAGGCGTGGTTTAATACCAGTTGCGGTCAGATTGACATCTTCCACGTCTGCCGGTAGCTTTAATGTGTGTGTTAGAGAAAGTAGATCGAGGTAGAAATGTAACATACTCGTAGCTCGCACGCTTCGTCTCTCAGCCCAATTGGCCTCCCCATCATTGTCGCAACAGATCTATCAAGGCTGTATATAACCCAAAAAGTTCTTGTCCTTAGCTCTTGGTCAAGAACTGATAGTGCCTTTCCAGATCTAACGTCTCTTTGCAAACCCAGGTCGAGTAATGCTGCAATGCACTGATAGTTGAGGTACCAGATGTTCAGCCCCATAGAGGGGCTATTTAATGTGTAAATAAGTAGTAGAAGAAGGCTTTGTAGCCCTTTTAGAGAATTTTCGATGTAGAGTCTGTCAAAATACTTCATCGCACTAACGCAGAATCCTTCACCTGATAAGGGAAGTTTTAGGCGTCTCGAAAGAACTGTGGCTCCAATAGCCATTACCATATAAACTTGGAATGCTGCATTTGGCATGGGTTCCGGCTCTGCATAGACATGCTCAATGAGCTTCATATGCGATGGCTGGTGAAGAAAAGGATACTGCGGATGGATCGCTTCAAAATATGCCTTTGAAATCTTAATCGTGTACTCTATATCCTCTGGCAACGCTGAAGGAGGAACGGATAATGCTCCTCGAGGAAATAGTCGTGCTAAGCGACCTTCTGTGCTTTGCTCTATCTCTTGTGGAGGCAAGCTCTGTTTACCTTGCCTCCTCGCACATGAGAGCAATAACTTCGCAAAGAAGTATCCACTCGAAGGTCCAATGTACTTCGGGTCCGTTCCGGCAGATAGAGAAACCAAGCCAATCTCATGGGCTAGTCCCCGCCGTTCCTCATTTTGATGGCAGGGAGCTTCACTGGACTGTTCCACGCCATGATTATCGACAGGCAATTCTGGGCGTAAAAGATCTCCATCACCGTCTTGTGTCTGTACAAAATTCTGGGATATCGGATGTGAAAGGCTAGTCTCCGCGTTTGCCCCTTCGTCGGCGTCATCATTCTGTACTGACTCGTTCGGAATCCTGGGGCCTCGCGACAAATCAACATGGGGACAATTTGTCGAAATTGTAGACTCTAGCCACCGAATACGGCGTTTGAGACTTGAAATATACCTAATACATATGTCAAGTCTGAACTTTGAGATAAGTGATAAGAGTAAAAGTTACGCCCGGGGAGAATCAATGCCATCCAGCTTTCCGCCGTCTAGACATTCCACTCCTGCCTTTGAACAAGACCCGCATGATGGGGCGATTCCATCGCACTATTCGAACCCGCATTAGTTGATACTTAACGGTTGAAGTGGTAGAATGTACTCTGATTTTGCGGCGTTGGCAACGGAGACAAGCAACTCGAATACGGAGCGTCCGACGGGTTCGGTTGGGCCGGTTTGGAGTGTTTTGGGCTTGACTTGAAGGACTCCCCGGTAACGAATTGGGAGGGCTCATGGGTCAACTGAATCTATTTAGCGCACTGAAGCAATGCAAGCAATAATGCAAGATGAGTGAAGATGGGAAATAGAGGGATAGCGGGATTGCGTAAAGAGCGCAGCGGCGAAGGAGATCGGAGGCTCCGTTCGGAAGAGATTATATTCGCCGTAATCGGAATCAGCGGCGGGTTCTATCCGCACATCACGTGAATTGCAATAACAGAGGAGAAGGGGGTGAGAGGATGTAAATAACCTGATCGGATTCGGGCTTTTTACTTCTCTTGCCACTAATATTCATTTTGAATCAATCATCCCTTTTTGAATCTACGGCTTCTGTACTCGTCCAACCTCACCCTCGACGATTCAAGATGACACTAATTCATATTGGTGAGCTAAAAGCATTGGGATCTCATCTCACTTCATTCACTTTCTAAGCCACAACGTACTAACCGTGTCTTGACAGTGCTCTTTAAATTTCGACCTGATGTCTCTGTGGAACACAAATCACTCTTTGTCTCCGAACTCAAAACACTCAAATCGCTCCCATGCGTCCAAGACGGGAGGCTGATAGTTGGGGGCCCATCAATCACGGATCCAATCGAAAGGAGCAAAGGTTTTGAGATCGCTCTTCTTAGCTATCATCGCGATCGGGAGGCGTTAACGGAGTACCAAACGAGCAAGGAACACCATAGGTGTGTCATTATATAATTTATACGGAAAGTGGAAAGGCTGACCATGAGTAGAATAACTAGTACATATATGTTTCCATTCAAAGAGGATCTATTTAGGTTTGATTTTGAGGTTGACAGCGAAGACGAATATATGTGTCAATGGATTGGGGATTCGCTCGCAAGGGGGTTGGTAACACCTCCAGAAGATGGAGCAAAGATGTAACGTAACAGACCTAAATTCTACTAGTTTTTTTGTAAATAAATTACTATTTGCCGTGCTTGTTCATCGACATCTCTCAATGCATTAGGTGGTGGTAGTTAAGTCTCAGGCTATCCAACTTAGATTATCACCACCAACCCCATCACAACAGCTCGTGGGCCTTAGTTGAATGAATACTACAAAATATTTTGAATTTTATATTCCTACTATATGTACACAGAGGTGTGCAAAGCAGTTCCAATGCATTTCGTCACATCGTGGTGATCGGACTTACACCAATAAGTTCAGCTTCAATATTCAGTGCTGCGATTTCAGAATCTGCAAGGGGAATTCCATGGAGCGACCTCTCTTCGTGTCTCAGCTGCTCAATTTCCCCCGGGAAATAAATCCTATCAACTCCATGCATTTTGTCTGAGCCAACTACCCGTTGATATAGGTAGTCCATTCGCTCCGCGAAGTCTTCCAAGGACATGAACAAGTCAGGTTTGATAGCAATAAGAAAGTGTCCAACATCTGCTGGTTTCGATGGATCGTACGGACCAGTGACATGGCCTGCAAAAGCAGATCCAGAGAAGACGCCTGAGAAAACGTCCATCATTATGGAGAGTGCTGACCCCTTAGGCCCCCCCATTGGCAACATAACTCCTTTCAATGCCTCAGTAGGGTCATCCGTTGGTTTTCCCTCTTCATCCAGAGCCCAATCCAATGGAATCTTTTCTTCACGTCGTTTAGCTTTGTAGATTTTGCCTCGTGCTGCTACTGACGGGGCCATATCTAAGATAAATGGTCTCTGTTTTCCAGCTGGGGCCCCACAGGCAATTGGAGATACTCCCATGAGCTTCGATTTCCCCCCCCAGACGGGGAGAGCTGGTGACGAGTTCGTAAACACTAAACTCATCAAGCCCTCGTCTATGGCTTGTTGCACAAGCCATGCTGACATGCCAAAGTGGTTCGAGTGCTTGACGGAAACCATGCCAATGCCAAATTCTTTTGCCATCTCAATGGCGCATGTCATGCCTTGGTGGCCCGCGAGAAAACCGAAGCCATTGTGTCCATCCACCTGTCTATGTATTAGCATAATATAATTGTAAGGCAAGTGGGAGGGAACTGACCTGGGCGACAACTGGAGTAACTCTAGTCAGGGTCGGTGTAGCCTTTGCATCCAGCACACCTTCTCGTACTCGAGTCATGTACGATGGGATACGATTTATGCCATGAGTATCGATGCCACGCAAATCAGCTTGCACAAGGCATTTAGCAATAATCGAGGCATTTTCTTTCAGAACACCGTTTCCAGTAAGTACGCTTTCTACATATGCTCGAGCGCTCGAGCCGCTAACTCGCTTGTAGTTGAGGTCGTTCTGGGAGGGGTCCATTGGGGAATCAGTTAAGAGAATCAGTTAAGAGAACTAGAATTTGAAGTTTGAAACACGGGATGTAAATGGATGTCTTGATCTATTCAGCTTTGGCAGCACGGCTTTTATACATAATCGAACGGGAAAGGAAAATATTTATTTATCGTGAGTAATAATTAAGAGCTGCCGTTCCCTTTGTTGACGCGGAGTCTCCGTCGGGGCTTTCATGGACGTAAGCACGGACAGCAAGTGTTGATCGTACCGAAGAAGGTTCGCCCACCAGTAATCGATCGTAAAGTAAAGCAGACAGATTAAAAATCTAAGACTCTATTCTTAAAATTGATACTATCGTGTAAAATATAATTTTCTGCCTTTACGCCCTCCCTGTGGAAGATGTGATTCCACCATCCACAACGATCTTCTGCCCCGTTATGTACCTTGCCTCGTCAGAAACTAGAAATAATGCTGCATGGGCGACATCCCAAGCGTCTCCCATGCTCCCTGTCGGAACCTGCGCGTTTCTCATCTTCATGTACTCTTCGTGCCCTCCGTCGGTTGCAAACCGGTCTGCGAGGCCCTTGGTGTACGGTGTGTCCATCAACCCTGGAACTACAGTGTTCAACCTTACCCCCTTCGACGCGTAAATGACAGCCGTACTCTTCATGAACTGCATAATTGCCGCTTTCGTCGCGGAGTACCCGACTTGAGGTTTACCAATATATCGCAGACCCGCAATGCTAGCGACGCTGATGATTGCGCCCGCTCCCTGCTTCTCCATGATCGGCAGGACATAGTGGCAAGTCAAGAATACACTCCGAAGATTAATCTCAATCTGCGAGTCCCAAACCTCCTCAGACATTGCTGCTGGGCACCCAGGCTCTGAACGGCCGACGTTGTTCACCAGTATATCGACTCTGCCATGCTTTGCCATGCAGGCCGCTACCAGTGCTTCCACCGACTTCGAGGACCTCACATCTGTCTCCAGGATATCGCAAACTCCCCCCTCCTCCTCGATAGCCCTCTTTGTCGAGATCGTGGATGCGAGAGAACGGTTGCCGCCGAATATCTTAGCTCCTTGTCTAGCTAGGAGAACTGCTGTCGCAGCGCCAATTCCCCAGCCCCCAGGCTGAGATTGGCCTAGGCCAGTAATGAGAACGATTTTTCCCTCCAGGTTGAACATCTCGACTTTACAAGTGATCAGTATATTTTGGCGAAATGGACTATAAAAATGCCTATGTCGGTGTTACTTGGCTTTATTTATGTTATGAAATTCCAACGGATTCTCCGTCTACTTGCCTGAGACGCGCCCCGGAACCTCCGCTTTCCATTACCCGCAGCTATCACGGCATCGCCGCTAGACGAGAAGTCGTAATAAATCCCCATCACCCCATTATTGCATTTGAATTAAAGACTGTGCTTCCTTCATCATGGCCCAATCGTCCAATATGGCCGCTAAACTTTCGCTCAATGATGACTACACTCTATCGAAACCGATCACCTCTACGTCCGGTCTCCGCCAGGGGCTAACATCTTATGGTGATGCTCACTTCTCGCTTTTTCTCCGGAAGGTGTTCATTAAGGCACTTGGCTATAGCGAAGACGCTCTTTCAAGGCCAATTATCGGTATAATTAATACATACTCAGCTTTAAACCCATGCCACGCAAATATTCCACAGCTTATCGAGGCAGTTAAACGTGGTGTTCATCTTAATGGGGGACTCGCGCTTGAATTCCCTACCATCTCGATCGCCGAGTCCTTTTCTTCACCCACAAGCATGTTTCTTAGGAATTTGATGAGCATGGACACCGAGGAAATGATCAAAGCCCAACCGCTGGACGCATGTATCATGATCGGAGGTGCGTCTATGCCTTCTTTGTTGAGACTACTTCCCCTAACGGCAACGCCAGGTTGTGACAAGACTGTGCCCGCTCAGCTAATGGGCGGGATCTCAGCAAACAAACCAATTCTTCCATTAGTGACTGGGCCCATGATGCCAGGAAGCTACCGAGGAAAACGCCTTGGCGCATGCACGGATTGCCGTAGTAATTGGGCAGCATATAGAGCTGGAACCCTTGATATTGAAGACATCAGCATGCTCAATGAAGAATTGGCACCTACGGTACGTCGGTTTATCAACTCGTGTAAATCATATCTAAATTCCTTAGGCTGGAACCTGTGGTGTAATGGGGACAGCAAGCACAATGGCCTGTGTTGTCGCGGCACTGGGTTTCATGCCACTTCGGGGAGCCTCAGCCCCTGCAGTATCATCAACACGCATCAGGATCGCAGAAGAAACAGGTGCGAATGCAGTTTCGGTTGCCGCAGCTAAGCGCACCCCGCAGGAAATGCTCTCCAAGGAATCCTTTTTCAATGCTATTACTGTTCTACAGGCCATTGGAGGGTCAACAAACGCCGTTGTTCACCTGATGGCGATCGTGAACCGACATCCTAAACTCCAAGGTGAAATTACGTTGGACACATTTGACGAAATTGGAACAAAGGTGCCCTTGCTGATCGATTTGAAACCTAGCGGGGATAATTATATGACTGATTTCCATAATGCGGGTGGTATGCTGGCCTTGCTACAAACGCTACGACCTTTACTACATCTTCAAGCAATGACAATCACCGGCCAGACACTAGGGGAAATTCTCGATATCTCACCTTTCCGCCCCTTTGCTGCTTCCTCTGATATCATCCGGCCACTCTCGAATCCTCTATACCCAGGCTCACCGTTGGTGGTTTTACGTGGAAATCTAGCCCCAAAAGGCGCAGTTATGAAAGCTTCAGCATCGAAGGACCGACGTCTTTTGCAACATTCCGGCCCTGCTGTAGTTTTCAAGGACTCCATTGATCTCGCCCAGCGTATTGATGATCCAGATCTTATCGTTACCAAAGATTCTGTCTTGGTGCTTCAAGGAATTGGACCGATTGGCAACCCAGGCATGCCGGAAGCAGGACTGATCCCTATTCCTAGAAAACTAGCCATGGCAGGTGTTACGGACATGTTACGACTTTCTGACGGGAGAATGTCGGGGACAGCTGGCGGTACGATTGTCTTGCATATTTCCCCTGAATCAGTCATACCGACTTCAGTTCTTGGGGTCGTAAGGAGCGGCGATATTATTGTCTGTGATGTTGAGAGGCGGTATCTTGGGCTTGAGGTTGACTCGAAAGAAATCCAACAGCGGATAGCTGAGAGGCAGATACTTCTATCGCTGGGGCAGGATACGGGTGCGGAGGGAGAGGCGGCAAAAAAACGGCCCCATGCAAGACGTGGATATAGAAGCCTATACGAAGGCCACGTTAATCAGGCTGAGGAAGGAGCTGATTTCGACTTTCTGACCGCCGCTGGACAAGATATATCATAATTTGAAGCCTACTGACATATGTATGTGTTCCGGGCCAGTCGTGAATACGAGCCTTCACCACTGGCCCAGGCCATTCACCAATAGCCTAGGCCAGTCGCGAATACGAGCAATACGAGCGAATGAGAGTAACGTGAGTCGTGGCGTAACGCGGGGGATGGCGTAACGCGGTGGATTTTTCAAGGCCACACAACACAACTATAAATTTAACTACGATCAACTATGATACAGGATCCAGTGTCGCTCCAAGAATGTTCCTCTGCCTCTTCTTCAATATATTCCTCAATTTCATCATCAGATGATGCGTGCTTGCCCTTTGTTTTGCGCTTTTTCTGACTTTGTTTTTGAGTCACATTTTCTGCCTCCATTACTGCATCATATAATTCTTGCATAGAAATATGAAAGTGACCCTTCAGAACGACCCTTTTTCCCTTTGTATGTATCGTATGTCGCTTTATAACTGAGCGTAAGTTGTTGGCATCAAGTTGGTGGACAATACTGCATGCTTGAAGTTGCTCAGTCCCAACCGTGAGTTTTTGGATATATTGTCTCACTAGTGTTGATGGCACCCCACTACCATTAATTGTTGATACAAGGAGCGCATTTGCAGTATATAATGTTGTGCTTTCTGGGGGTGAACTATTAACAAAGACTTGATTGAAAATATCATACTGATTTGGTGTTTTTGGTTGGTCAGCCTCAGGTGATAGTATATCATAAAGTAATATACATAGAGCTCGCTGAGGATTGAATGGAAACAAGCCAGCTCCACAGTATACTGACTCAATATTCTGATGAGTATATATATCAAGTCGTGCTTGTATATATACCTCTATCCATTCATACTTCTGGATGCATGCAAATTGAGCTTGGTTGAGCGGAGACAGTGCTGCTATAAGATGCTTTTTTAATGGTCCAAATATTACAATATCTAATGGCTGGAGCAAGTGAGATATATGAGGGGGAAGGATCAGTAGTATGATGCGATTCTGTAAGCAATATGCAATAAAGCTCCCACTGATATATGGATCATGGCTATCACATATGAGAAGTCGATATTGATCAGTAGCCTTTACATATGTAGTTGGTTCAAAGATGCGTTTCAACCACTCTAACCTATGAAGATTGCTTGTCCAGCCTTTTGTATTTGCAGAGAAGAACCACTCATTAATAACTATAGGTGGAATCCATGATTGGAGAACGTTCTTGCCCTTAAAGATTCCGAGGGGTGGGAGAATGGTTCTATCTGCACAAATGCACTCCACTATAGAAACCCATTCTTGACGGCTAGGATGCGCTTGATGCTTTGTACGAAGTGTAGAATCCAGTATAATTCGAGTAGATTCCATTGTCCCAATTGAAAATCCAGATTCATCTATATTATATATATTCTCTTGTGTGATCCCAAACTCTCGAACTACCTGCATATATGCATTAAACCATACATCAAGCACTAGTTTTATTGCACTATCTATATATACAGTTTCAATTCGTCGCCCAATAGCAACTTGGAGATAAGGATGATATTATATAAATCGTGGTACCCAGTTGCAACTAAGGGTAAATTGTAGTTGGGGTGGAAGTGAGTTTGGTGTCATATCGTCAAAATTAAGTGATCGATATAAGCGGAGTTCTTTAGCTATTTCTTTCAATAATCGATGCTCTGGAGAATAGCCGCTGATTGTAAGGCTCTTAATCCACTTCAGAAGTACCTGCTCCTATGCACCTGAGAGTTTTTGCTGTTGCTGACGGGCTTGGCTATATATCAATCCTCTAGAGACACATGTAACGCTGGGTCTTAAACTTATAAGACTCACGGGGTTTCTTGCGTAAGGTTTAACTTATCAGAGGAGGCAGGG
>LNAS01000279.1:0-75254 GCA_001630605.1 Pseudogymnoascus pannorum | reverse complement strand
GTGGTTTCTTTTCAGGGTGCACGTCAGAGTGTACCATTCGCTTGTCTGTACCATTCGCTATACATGTACGTTATTTTAATACCTAAATAATCGAAATAATCGAACGACTCAATATTAATATGATGCAACATTCCACACATCCATCTATTATTTAGTGCCGAGGTCAATGTAGCCTCCTTAGTTATGAAAATTATTAACACGAATACATGTCGAGTCTCATCAATCCGACAAATTTACCCATACCAGTCCATCACTTCGTGCTGGTTATCGTGTTCAAGGCCTCCAGCAGCCCCTCTCGCATTTTTAATTTCCCACTCAAACTCCTTCAACGCCCTGAGCTCGCTCCCGACAAACAGCCCACCGATCAAGCCATCTATCACTCCGGCGCTCAGACCCAGTGTGGATAAGAGCATGAGCAAGAAGGAAACGAAGTTTCTCGGAGACCACCATATGGCGATAAGACATCCGATGGAGATGACAAGAGAACCAATGAAGTGATACAGTCTCCACCTCCGCTGTTTCCCTTCTCGAATTGTATACGAATAGATCATCTCCAATATCTCGTCATATGTCGCAGGCGGGAGATATGAAACTCTTAAAGCTTGATTTTTCTCAGATCCACTCTCTGTATGGCCATGGGTAACTGGGGGGCTCTGTGGGGTCCCATTTGTCTCCTGGCACGCAATGTCACTCCATCGGAGTGTAGCTCCGACCGAAAAATGATCGCTGAGGGAGCATTGCAGCGTAGGATGCGGTTCAGTCATGCCAACATAAGCGGATTCGACAACCCATGCCCCGGCCTCTCCGTGCCTTTTCCCGTCGCCCGCAAATATGTAGTCAAGACGCTTGGCCTTTGGGTCGCTGGTACTGAGCGGTACCGTAATGGAGGGTTTTCCGGGGCCTAACTTTTGCTGCTCTTCCTTGCTCCATCTCCAAGTGTTTAGAACACTGTCACAGGTAATACCATTTTCAGTCAGATTCAACGCAGCAGTTGGAACTCCCCGCATCCTGGCTTTCTCGCTCTTGTCGATCGCTGCCCCTAGACTGGAATCTGGGTGCAATGTCCGCCACACGTCTTGTACAGGTGCATGTGCCGTAACTAGGCGATGGGCCAATGAAAGCGGGACCATATTAAAATCTCCCAGTGCAATGGCAAGATGCCCTCGATCCGCCGCCCCTCGGATGAGTTTTGCAACCTCCCAGGCCTGGGCGGTCCTGTGGCAGATATAGGAGTCGTGTGGCTCAACTTCGTAAGGAGCATGGAGCTGGCATGGTCTTAGTAGGGTTATAGCACAAGGAAAGGTCAGACTTACATGAGTTGTAAACAATTCGACAATATCCTTAGGACCTGAACCTATGCGAATCCTTGCGCAAGCAATGCCTTTTCCAACGTACCAGTCCCCTCTGAAAAATGCAGTCGGCCGCCCATTGAGTCGATATGGAATCATTGAACTCTCCTCTATGGGCCATTTCGATAGTATTGCAAGACCTGCTCCGAAGATTCCACCATAGTATAATTTACCATATGGCAAAATATGGCGAGTCTCCTTTCTGATTGCTACATAGTCTTCGTGGGTCCAGAGTTCTTGGAGCCCAACAATTTGAGGTGTGGGCTCGGCGGCGACAATACGCCTCCCAATTTCCAAAAGCCGCTCATGTTGGAATTTAGAGATATACTTGAGCCCCCAACAATTGAGAGTCAATACGTTAAGCTCCTGTGGCGTTGAAGCCATGGCGACAGCTCTGTTCGGAAGTGGCGTTGATATGGATGTAACACACGGTGACAGAAGACCTTTAAACGACCATTATTGTTTCCTCTTCAATCCAACAGGAAGGCTTATTTCTGGCAATGATCTAGATAAACAAAGCAACTGAAAAGGTAGTGTGGTTCTGAAGTTTGAACCTACGAAAGATATGGCACGGGATTTGGATCTGGAGTACGTAGCGACAACCTGCCGCGGAACGTGCCAAGAAGGTCATAGCTCCGCCCCGCCAGCGCCGCCCCGCTGGCCGCTTGAGTTCCAGATCCCATTTTGGCCCACCTTCGACCACTTTCTTCGACAGAACCCATAGGATAATAATTATAATTAAAGCTTTTCTCAATAGTTTTACGTACAATATACTTCTTCAGATAAATTGTTTTAGGATAAGAATAGTCGATGAGGGCAATTTCATCTATCTAACCCGACTCCCATCTTTGTTCAATCATCGCTGCATGAAAGAACTCAACCTGGCCTGATATGTATATAAACAGCACTCCAATACACCCTATCCCAACATACAGACGAACTATATAGTTTCCCACCCACCGTTGTTGATATCCTGCTCTAGCTTCCGGCTAATTACACTTGGAATTCCGTGTTGCAGCCATGTGTTCCTCAGCAATGCATCATAACGCTTCTGATGGAGGTGAAGCTGCCTTCCATGGCGCAGCCCTGGATCAACCTCGCCGAATTTGTCAATGTACGGTGCCACCATCCAGCTACCAGAGTTGTGATGCAAATAGAAAACTGTGCACTTTCTAACATTGATAAAGAGGCCAATGTGAATTTGGCACCTAAAATAAGTTAGCAACTTTTTCACTAATAAAAATGCGGACACTACTTACTTCCTCATGTGTTGTTGTGCACCACCAATCTTGGCAGAGGGCTTGCCTCTTACCTTTGGCTCTTCTTTCAGGCAGCACATTGCCTGGCCACAAAAGATTGTACCGCAGAATAGACAGAGCATGGGGTCCGTAAGATCTTTGCCGGTGGTCGGGCAACGTCCCTTCATCGTCTCTTCCATCAAGGTATCGTAATTTTTCGGTAACCCGATAAGCTCAAAAATGGAAGGATGGGAAACAGAGATGTCCTTGGACTTTTGATCGGCTTCTCCTTCGGGAGTTTGCTTTGTTTGCCAAGCGAAGTGGGCGTGAATCCACCCCCAAATCAGGTGTTGCGTGGTGGAAATATCATCATATGACAATTGTTCGTCGTTGTCAATGATGTCGGCTATCTTCGTTGAATGTTTTTGACCAATAAGGCCAGATATCTCGTCAAATGAAGGTAGTCGAAGGGCTTCAGAAAGACGTCCCAACTCATCATTAGAGTTATGGGGGAAAAAGCTGTTGAAATCTGTCCCATACCGAACGTAGAGTAATAGAGCCGCTTTGCGGAGAAACACAAGAGCGTACTTTTTCACGAATTCCCTGCAGTCGTCAATGCCACCGAAGCATTCTTGATCAAATCCTTCCAAGCCATTACCCGGGCCTTCATCGAAGCGCTGCGAGCTGTCTAAGCCCAACATCACTCTGTGCCTCATATCTAGCTTTGTGATATACGAGCAAGCACGTTGGAATGGGCTCTCCTCTGTAGCTTCACTTTCCATGAGAAGGCCAGTCCACGACAGCCACTTTGCGGCAGGGGTGTTACGTGCCATGGCCAGTACTACCTTGACAATCTCAGCAATGTAGCAAAGACGTAAAATATGCATGATGTCAAGGTCGAGAACTGGAGCCAAGCACAGCGATGTTTCCGATAGAAAGTTGAAAATGTCACAGTTGAACAATGGGTAGTGGTCTCTCTCCTCCGAGTGCGATTTCAAAGATTGAGGGTATCCGCAGAAAAGCTGTTCAATCTGTCGGTCATAAGTATTTGTGAATGCAGCTGCCGTCTGGTTGTTGCCTTGGTCCTTCAATCCTCGAATGGCTATGTAAGAAGCCGCCGTCTCCGAAAGAATCCGTAAATGGGTCAGGCTCTGCTGTGGAACCTTCTCTATGAAAGTTGACGCAGATTCGGAATCAACACCGCGCTGCAGGATTTCTACAGCGGAGATCGAGAACCCAAGAGATTGTGCAACAGTGTCCCCCGAGTAAAAGACATCTGCGCCTTCTGGGCGCGGTTCGGGAATCTCCCGACTAATCAACCCGTTTCTTACTATGGTGTCAGCAAGGCGACGGAATATGCTGACGAGTTCTATCAATCCAGGGTCGACAGTGGTCGATTGTGGTGGTGTAATATTAGGTAATTCGACAGCGGCGTCAGCAGGGAATGCGCCCGGTAGCCTCCGCATTTGCGCTCTGTTTGCCTGTAATATGTTAAGGGCATTATCCGGTAGAGCTGTTGGAGACGAAGGTACAGTGTCCCATGCTTCATCCAAATGAGGCATTTTACTTGACAGCGACTGAACTATATTTTCTTGAACATAGTTAAGAAACATATCTCGATAACGAGACCCAGAAAATTCTCCATCGCCAAGTGGCGCTGCGCTCTTTTCCTGCCTTTTAACAGCAGAGGGCAAAATGGAATCAAGCCATTCCTCATATGGCGTAGAAGAATTTAAAAGTCCTGGGTAAGTCTCTTCTTTGCCACGCCAAATGATCGGAAGAAACGCATTGCCTTGGGCTTTGCATAGTGGACAAACAAACTCGTTGAGATCAAGCCTCTCGGGGTGATGCCTAGCAATCTGATGACTCTGTCGTCGGGATGAAGCCTCGTAATACAGCTCGAAGCATTTATAATGCATAATATGCCCACAGCCGACAGATACAGGGCCAAGCTTCATCGATTTCGAGGGGAAGCCTTTGCCAATCGTCTGTCTCTCAGTAATAACCTCCTGGCCATCGGTGGCAATTTTGTGGACGGCATGTCTATTTTGACCGGACACGCCAAATGGCCTAATAGACTCGGCGGATCGGTCGAGGTTCGCGGGTAGGCTCGCAACTTCTCTTACAAAATCTTGATCTGAGAAGTCCGTTTGGCGCAGGATACCACTCTCTTCCATCATGGCAAATGTGCCGTATGGCCTGTTGTCATTCGTATCTTCTTGGCAAAGTATACAGTTACCAGACGGATACTGCCAGTTGTTCTTACGCTCTTCAGCCTCAACGTCCATATCCTCATCGCTCAAGTCTTCGTGGCCCCAGTCGGCGCCACCTTGGTTGTTGAGAAAGTTCTTTTGTTGCTGTTGGAATTGGGCCATGACCTTTGCTTGCCTCTCGAGTGCTGCCTTTTTCTTCCTGTCTCGCTCCTCATCTGGGTTCACAATTGCCGGAGATGCTGTGGATACTCTATCAACGGAAGCCCCAAGTTTTGCAAAGGCACTTTCAAAGCCCCGAGGCCTCTTTTGCCTCATCCTCTTCAAAACCAAGCTTATTTTAGGGTGGCAGGATTTAAGTGCCTCTCTTGTTGACATAATTTCCAAAATGGCAACTATAGTCTTTGCCTGGGGTGCATCGTTCATGAAATTGCTCCTCGCATTCCTTGTCAACGCAATGTAAACGAAGGACTGGAGAGCGTCTTCCGACATGTCATCTTCTTCAGTGTTATCTTCAGCAATGGAAACAAGGACCAAGTGCAAAACCACATGCAAGAAAGCCTCTACTCTTGTGGCGGGTACACTCGGAGTGAGCTCCTGTGCTTTTAGCGGGTATAACAGCGAGTAATAAATGATCTGAGCGAATATTCCAGTCTTCGTGAAAGCAGCTAAATCCATGAAGATACCAGAGTCAATAGGGCGAAGCTTCGACTCAAACACGACATCAGTAGCTGGCCGCCCGGTTTTCTTAGATACCCAGTTGCGATACGCATTTTCTGACTCCTCTCTTTGATTTTTGTTGTAATGCGCAATGTAAGGATCGATTTCACCCAGAAATTGTTCTTTGAGCTCAAATGTTCCAACATCAGAGAGTCCCTCTGGTGCCTTGAATATCGTCATTTCGTCCAAGATCTCTTGGCACTCTTCTTGTTCTTGAAACTTGTCTGGCAATTTGCTACAGATCTCCGAGAATGACAATGGCTTGAAGCAAAGGACATGCACAATATCTCGCCTTAGGGCAACTGTATGTGGGTTAGGCTCGGACTCGATAGGAACCAACGACGTTCTATCGCAGAGCAACACAATAAGCAGATGTATCATATCCTCTGCAACATCGAGCTGTTGTTGGTGGTCTAGGACATCAGAGTTCTGCTCATATATGCCCTTCATCCACATCTCTAAACCGTATCTATCGATCATCGATGCCAATACGCGACTCGGCGAGCAAATGACCATGGCAGTCTGTAGTAAGAATAAGTCTCGATGGTGGGTTACGTCGCGTTGAGTAACTCCTCGGTATGTGCCTGCCTGATGGCGAAGACTCATGCCATTGCGAACCCACATGCTCGCCTTCATCTGCGCTAACCATGCGCAAACTCGAAGCGGATAGTCGAATGCCGCCATGAGTAGATCTTCGGAACTATATTCGTTGGATGGCAGGAGTCGTTGGCCCATAAGCTTTGGCTTTTGCATTAATCCTTCTTGAGTGAAAGTAAGTAAGTTAGAAAGTTCATCACGAGACATGCTCTTGCCGCACTCAATGAGCCATGATAGCGTGTAATGGAGTGCATGGTGAAAGCTGATCGGCTGATCCTCGACAACAAACTTGATGACACTGTGTTCGGCGGTCTCCGAGGTATCAAACTCGTAATCCGCAACCGTTTTAAACCTCACTTCTTCTTTGATCTCAGAGCCTTCAAAGCGTCTGCGCTCCAAGCCTAGCGAGTTTACGATGACCGTATTTGCAGAGAAACGAATGGCTCTGGATATGGCAGACATATCCTCCCCAAGCTTCCATTTGAAAGACTCCGAGAATTGGCGGCATAGGCGGTTGATCTCTCGAGTCACTAGGGATGCGCTTATCCAGGCATCAGTCTCGTACTCGAGATGGTCGCCTACAGCTCTGACATTCGGACATATTCCCTGATGAAGCTTGACGAGGTCGAGGAATTGCATCATGTATCTCCCATCTGTCCGGAGCCTTTCATGAACGTGTGGTGCATTGAAGAGATAGCGAAGATCCATGAAAAAGTGATACATCCGACGGTTGGTTACTGATCCAGTTTCAAACTTGAGTACGGCATTTGGATTGATCTCAATTGGCGGAGCAACTTGCCTGGCGGTTAGGAAAGTAAATAATATAGACATCAGATGTGTCAAGAAGTTCCCCCTCTCTACAATTTCTGACGTAATAGACGGCGTCGTGAGCATCTGCAAGGAGATATTGATTATCGAATAATCAGGTTCGCGATCGGCAATTAAATATAACTGCGCCAATAGCGTATACAACCCAGCAAAGCGGAGTCCCAGCACACGCTTAAACTCAGGGATTGTGACGACGGTAGAAATATAAAGGTCACGGAGATCGACCCGGACCTTCTTCCACATACGTAAATCGAAGAGAATCATCCAGTCAAGTCTCACACGCTGCCAAAGATCTTCATGTAGCGGTATGGACTCTCTATCATTGAATGCATCTGGTGTTTCAAGCCAGTATCTTGGGGGCCTCCCAACTTTCTCGGGCCTAGCGGCCTTCTGCCCTGGGGTTTTGGGGATATCCATATTGGCTTTGGCATAGATGGAAGAAGTTATTAAAGGTTCTGCCATATCCGAATCCGATGGAGTGCTTTCACGGTCCATTAGAGCTCTCTGGGTATCTAAACCTGGAGGTGGTGGGGGTGGCGGGGGTGGCGGCGGCGGATACCCAGCCATGGTAGCTTCATCTGCCTCTTGCGCGGATGCATCATCAGTCATCTCGACGTCTCCGTCCTGATCGCCAGCCCCACGTGCCTCAACCAACATGACGTCCATTATTGTTTGAAGTTCTTCTTCGTCGACATCCTCACCGTCACTCTCTTCACCCCCATCTTCGTCCTCGTCTTCATCTTCGTTCTCCGAGCCTTCCATTTCATTTGCTTGCACAGCTGCCGCGACAACACCTGGAGGCACACGTATGAAACGTATCTGCCCTTCTATCGAAGCCATCCTTTCCTTTTCTTGGTCTTCAATTTCTTGATCGTCAATGCCACTCTTGCCGACTTCTGCGTTGACGGCCTCACTTCCCGTTCGCCAAGATTTGAGCATTTCCTCACATACAACATGTCGTAGGATATTGTGGTCTCCACCTACGCTGCAGCCTGATATATCTCCGAGCCATTGAATAATTGTTCCACACATCTGTTCTCTGAATGTATCTCGAGCAGAGCGTATGCTAACGGTAACCTTGATGTGTTCGATGACCTCCGCGACCTCGAGTAGTTCGTTGATATCGAAGCTATACTTCACAATGGCCCGCCCAATGTCGTCAGTTTCGTACGCCCGTTGCAATCCTTCCGATATCCTAACTTTGCAGGCCCGAGAGACTTGCCGGCTAACTTCCTCCACCGTATGCTTTTCGTCATTCCATAGTATCAAGGAGTACTCAATAGGCTCTTCGACAATATCTCCTCGGTAGTAAGGTGATGTTAGGCGAGACATTCGCTCATCGAGCTTGATGCTATCGACCGTCTTAGGGAGTCGGAGGTGTTCTGGCGAACAGGATATAACGTCGCATACGTAGTCGAAAGCTCGGCCAACTGTCATCCGTATACTCTCTATAAGTTCGTCTGGAAGCCCAGATGCCTCTTTTGCTTTCCCAGATCTCTTCGCTTCATGCTCGCTCTCGCTATGTATCGTGCAGTGCACAGGGCGTTTCCATGCCTCAGGGTCGCCACAATCGCAGCAACCGCTATTTCCAGGGGATATGCTAATATACACCATGTGGTCCGTATGATCAGAAGAATCGTAGCACCTGCTGCAAAGAACACAAGTATCATCTGCGCTACATGTCTTGCATCTGTATGTTGCCTCGCCACTCTTGAATATATGACCGCACGCCTTGCCCCTCGCTGCTTCTGTATACTCTGCTCCATCCACGGCGCCTTGAGCTTCTCGAAGCTCCCATTTATCGTTCGGTGCAGGTTGGCGTCCCTCAGGAAAAAATAGTCGCATAAACTTGTCCTGGCCGCCAGCTAACGACCAGAAGAGGTTATAAAGTAGGTCATTGCTCGCGGATTCGTCATAGCGGTTCTTCTTCACTCGCGGCAAGTCTCTGAAAAACTCGCAGAGCTGCCGCTCTTGTGTCGTCATTCCAATCGCTGCCATCGATGCTATCCCATGTATTTGGTGGGCAGCTGCAGCTTCATTTCTTTGTGGTAAGTTGGTGTTTTGTTTGCCTGTGGTTGCCACCAACATCTACGATAACGATAAGAGAGGGTTTGTGGATGTTGGGCTGGGTTTGTTGTGCGTGCGTCACGACCTACAACACCCCTTGGTCTTAAATCACAGAATCTTGTAGCCACAGAAGGACATGTGCAGTAGTAGAAAGTGAATAGAATCACCAGGGACCCTGTAATAATATAGTATCACTACTATAGAGTCACTTTTCCTTCCTTCCCAGACCATAATAGTAAGAGGCGAAACCACAGCGTTTGTATGTTTCAGTCAAAGTATTAGGTAAGCTGGTAGTGAATTGGGCCCCTGCCATTTGAGCCTCTGAGCGGCAGCATCAGTCTACAGCCAGTAATCACTATCCTGTCCATATCAGAGATTCAAATTTTGAGAAAGTTTGCCAATAGCGTAATGCAATATTTGTACATTCGATCCCCCCTTCTACTCGCTTCATAGTCTATTGTTCGCTATTATCGATTCCATCCTTGCGTGACTCCATTGGCTCGACTTCACTCGCTATCCTCGGCCGCCTCGACATACTTTGCGCGGATGTCCTTCCATTGTCTCTGTAATGTTCATTAGCTATTGCCGTATAGTACCCTGGCTGGTGTAATAACGTACTCCCTTGTTGAGGTTATCCCAGAGTGAGTCTGTCACAGAGTCGAATGTCCTGCCAATCCATTAGCAGCTGTTGTAGTTCATTCTCCAAGTTCGACTGCATGCTCACATCTCGAATGCGAAAGCGCCGGCGAAGACCGTTCCGAGGAAGACATAATTCCTACGGACGAAGAGGCTAGACGTGTGTTAGAAGAGTTGAGCCGATCGAGTTGCAGGTTGATGGGGGCATCCGGAGGGGACTTGCTTGTAGAAGTTCTTTCCGATCTGTGTACAAAGTTATTAGTTATTGTCAATTTCTAAATTTGCCCGCGATTGAATACTCACAGCCGACATTGTGACGTTTAAGGCGTTACTTTCAATTGGTTAGGTGGTCAAGAGAGGCTTAAGAAGCTGTTGTCGCGAAGATGTTCGGCCATTGACTTCTTTGCTTCCGGGTATTACCGGGCCTGTGATTGGCTGCTGATTAACAACGATCTAACGGCCCAGCCTCACACTCTAAAACTTTAGTTAAAGGCCAGGCACAACTATTCCGGATTACTAAATATCGCAGCACAATAAATAATTAACACTAAATTCCCATTGAATGCGTGCGCGCATGGTCTAAGATACAATGCCGTCTGTTCCGACCCCTTCCAAAGCTGGAATTGTCGAGGACGCATCTGGAGACCGCCACATTCCGTCGTCCACACGAGCTGACGGTTCCAAGCGCAAAGAAATCAAGATCAGGCCCGGTTATAAGCCCCCGGAGGATGTTGAAGTTTACAAAAATCAGACAGCTGCGGGCTTTAGGTCAAGGGGACAGGGTGGAGTTCCCGGCGCTGCTGGATTGAAGAAGGAGGAGCCCGAAGCCACATCTTCAAGCAATAAGAATTCAAAGCGAAGGGAGGCAAGAAAGAAAGCTGCTGCCACTGCGTCGTCTTCGACGAATCCTGAGACGGACGCCCGCACGGATACAAACTGGAGACAACCTGTCGCCGACCAAAGCGAAACCCCAGTGGAAGAGATCGTTGATCCGGAAGCTGAGCGAGAAAAGAAAGCACGGAATCTGAAGAAGAAGCTCAAGCAAGCGAAAGATTTAAAGGAAAAGAAGGAAGGTGGCGCGGCTTTATTACCAGAACAATTTGCCAAAGTTATCAAGATTAACGAGCTTATCCGAGAGCTGGATGCGCTTGGTTTCGGTCCAGAAGGGGAACCTAAGGAGGCCGAGACGAAGGTGGCGGAGCTATGAGCTTAAGTTCTAAGTTATGGATGTCAAATTTATGAGGGCGTTGGGCATGTCTTTGCTGGGGTTTGGTGTTATTAACCGGGTCGGCGTCAAATGATATAGATCAGGTTCAGCATGCAATCACATGTGGGTGCCAGTCTGGCCTAATTGTAGTAAATACATCAATTGCTAAAGTAACTCATCCTTCGGCCTGGAGGGTAGTTCTTGCAGGGTATCATGTTCCACATTATCTCCAACATCCATCGATTCTTTAGCTCTGACCTCCTCTCCTGCGCGGTCGACAAGCCCATTTGTCATTGCTCCGTTTTCTTTCGTTCCATCGTTGGCGGCATCATCACTTCCTATTCTAGTTGTCGAATCTTCGGCCTTTATGACGTGCTGTCTGTCCGAGCCATTCAATACGTGATTGGGCGCTTCCTCATCGTCTTCGTTGGTCCATACCCTGATCTTCTTATCCAGGCCACAACTGACAATCCTACCACTTGCTGGGTGAGTGTCAACACTGAGAATGACTCCATCGTGTGCGTCAAGTTTCTGAAGAATCTCCTTGCTCTTTGTGTCCCAGAACACAATCTTCCCATCTTCACTTCCAGACACAATGAAAGCCCTGGGGCCATAAACACCAAATGCCCCAGATATACTGTATCTGCTGTTCACATGGCCCTGGTAAGTCTTTTTGCAGAGTCCCGTCACGTAATCCCAAAGCCGTATGCATCCATCGAGTGTCCATGCAAGAACATATTTTCCATTTGGTGAGAACTTCACACTCACAACGCCAGCATTATCTTCGTGCACTATTGTCCTGAGGCATTGACCAGATGCAGTATCCCATATCCGGATAAGTCCATCACCAGCACAAGAAACGACTAGCGTGCCATCCCTAATGCAGTCGACCCCGGCAACAGGGTCGGAATGTGCTGGCAAACTGCGCATTTGGCGTCCAGCTCGGACATCCCACAGAAAAACAGCTTCGTCGAATGAGCCACTTACAAGTACATTTCCTTTGGGAGAAAATGCGATTGAATAAACGTAATTATGGTGGCCCTTCCAAGGCTTTGGATATGGTTTCCCAGTGGTCACATCCCAAAGCCGTATCGTCTTGTCATCCGAACCAGACGCAATAGTCAGTGAATCAGGGCTCCATGAAACTGTTGATATTCCAGCAAGGTGTCCTATCAATTCATGGACCAGATCCCCTGTGGATGCTTCCCATATCTTTATAGTTGCATCAGCAGAGGCGCTTGCGATCCACTGTCCGTCTGGTGAAAACGCCACCTGTGAGATGCCTCTCTCGTGACCATTCAATTCGTATTTAAGGCTGTATCGAATTTGCGGCAAAGATTGCTCTGCGTTTTTTGCATCCGCCTCTTCATTGTTGTCGTTGATCTCTGTTGAGCTTGGTGTCCGAGAAGGTGAAGTAGATTCGGACTGGCTTTGGAGGTCACGATTGCTTCTAGCATCTTCTTCATCGGCATAGAAGGCATGAGCTAACTCATCATGACTTGGACTCCTATCATGGCTAGATCCTGGGGCTGATTTCCGCCGGCTTGTATTGCCTTTATTGGTGTTCAAGCGCGAGCCTCTCCGTGAGGTTTGGCGATGGTCCTCACTATTTGCGGCAAGTTCGTCTGGGGAGCTGTAACCCGGTGTAGCAGTGTCATCGTTGGAAAGTCGCCGCCTCTTAACAGAGCGGTCTGTATCCACGGGTGTCGTGGCATATGAGCCGTCTTCCGACATTATGGGTGTTGCATCAATAAATGTGCAGGGGAGGCCGAGTATGACGCGTGTGGAGCTCTTCAAGCGAGTAGTTCCGTCTCTCGCGTCTATCGTACGACTAAGCGCCTTGCGGTATATGTCGCTGAACCATTCACGAAAACAGTAGCATTAAAAGTGATGCATAATTGACAAGCGCCTGCGATGGATATTGATGATATTCTGAGGGAGGCGGACCCCGACTATTACTCTAAACCTGGCGACGATGGAGATTTGGAGGCATTAACCAGGGCATGGGTTGCTGAGCGTTCAGCTCCCGAGTTGTTGGAGTATGTACTATACATTGTGACTATGACCAAGAAATATCAAAATTTGATCCTAATGAGTGCATGTTAGTTGGCCAGCCAATGGATTAATCGAGAGAGCCAACGAAAAAATCCAAAGGCAGATTGAGAAGGTCGAAGTCATGACTGGCGACATGGACCCCAAGACCAATTTCGGCCTTATTGTCATCCAGACAGAGCTAGAGAGGTGGAAGTACTTGGTTCGGGGGTTTCTGAGAGCAAGGTTATCCAAGGTATGTATTTTGTTGCTTTTTGTGCCCTTTTTAACTTTTTGATACTGAACTTCTGCCAGATTGACAAGCACACACTCCACTATCTATCTACGCCCTCTCTTAGGTCACGTCTGTCACCATCAGAGATTTCATTTGCGACACGGCATCAAGCTTTGCTCCATGAGCACTACCTTTCATCTTTTTTGCAGTCATTTCCTCCCCAGTTGAGGAATTTAGATGATACTGCGGGTGGAATCAGCATGGTTGACGCGCCTGAACTTGACACAGCTGTTTTTATCAGGGCACTGAAAGACTGCATTGTTGAAATCCAAGGGGGGAATGCAGAAGATATGGTGGACGCTTTAGCTGGAGAAGTGCTGATTGCTAGGTGGGCCGATGTGAAACCTTTGGTGCTGAAAGGGGACGCGGAACTTGTTTAACCGGCTCAATGCTTGAAGGCAACATGGGATTGCAGCCCTGATTTCAACTCCTCGTTTACAAATACCGCCTATAAGAGAGTTGTTTGGCCACGTTATGTGACGGAAGCTGCTATGAAAGGACCATGAGCTTGAGAGATAGATTTCTAATCTCCACGTTATTGTTTGAGATGGGTTAAACATATCACAGGATTTGGGGCCTGGTCTGAGAAGGATTGAGTAGATTGCCTCCGCTACAGAACACATCAAAGGGTGGTAGGCTGGCGATAAATGTGAGCCAGAGCACCAATTTACAGTATATGGGATTGAAAGAGTTTTAGGGGAGCAATTAGTAACCAGGATCAATATGCATAGCTATCATTGCTTGCAAATAGAGCCGTCCTGCACAGAGAAATGCTAGAATTATGAATCAGCTGTATATGAAGGGACTATAGCAATACTATATACAGAAATTAGGCGTGCAGATGTAGCAGCTACTACCAAGGCTTGTTGAATTCTCTAGTCGGGCATGCCAGCCACAATCTCCAAGCGGGCCATCGTTAATTTTCAGTAATCCGTGGGCTTCCATAAGCGCATATCGGGCACACTTCTTTGTTCCACGCGTAATATTTATATATGAGAGCATGAGTTTAGTAATTGGTTGCCAGCCCACCACCACCACAACCATGGCGAAACCAGCACATAATTTCACCGCCAGCTCTGACTCGTTGATTGCACACCTTAGGTTAAAGGAAGGAGAAGAAGCATACAATAAATGCAGATCCAGATTCTTCATGGATGCAATGAAGCTTGTCAGCGACAGAGTTGCAAGTGGGGACCCAACAGCCAAAAGCCTTGAGGCCGACTATGCCACACTTGTCGAAACTCGTGCATCACAGAATCGTCACTCGAAAGTAAAAAAGACCCGCACCAATAATGAAACGCAGGCGACTGAGGATCTGGAATCAAAATTCCAAGTGTTGGCTGATGCTGCAGGCACCCTTCCCGGCCAACCTGGCTACAAACGGTTGCTCCGCAAATTTCTCACCGGAGAACATGCTGCAAACGCAGAGAAATATTATTCCAATGCAAGAAATGTTAACGATAAGAACAAGCTATTCAGGTTTGAGGCTCTTGCACTTGTCTGTGGCCTAGAGTATGACACCCCAATATACAACAAAGTCTACAGCGACTTCTTCCAGAAGAAGGGAACCTTGCTTGCCAGTGCCTTACAGTCCGCAAACGGGTACGAGCCTTCCTCTACAGCGATTATGGAACACGAAACCAAAACTTTCCCTTCTGCAACTGCATCTCCTCAAAAGTCAAGCGATGAAAGTACCACAATGAGGAGTCTTCGTAATAAGCTTGCGGCAGCCCGAATTAATGGCGCCCCATCAGAACCTGTTTCCCAAATGCCAGAACCAGAAACAAGATTCCAGCGGCTCGTCCTTTCTCTTGGGCTCATCGAAGGAAGCAATGGTTACAAAAGGCATCGGTGCCAATTTTTCTATTATGAATCCTTCAGAGACGAGGTTCTTAAATCGAGAGATGACATCGCGGTCGAGAAACTGGGGAGATTTGAAGAGTGTTGCGCCACTCGTGGATTGCAACAAGGAACTAATGAGTTCCGGATATTCAAGCGCCATTTTGATATCGAAAATGAAGATGACAATAATGCTTCGAGTGAGGGTTCATTTTCTATGTGCGGTTTTTCCTCAGCAGATGATGATTCGCAGTGAGTTGCATCCAGAGATTGGATAAAAAGCAACCCAAGAGTGGTCATAGTCGTTCTCAAAACGTTGCTCAAAACCACGGAACTCAAAACTACCGTGCTCAAAGCAAAGGTGCTCAGCACAACGGTTCTCATAAACCTCACGCTCAACAAGGTCGCACTCGAGACAACGGACCTCAAAATGACGGCCCTCAAAAAAGCCGTGCCCAAAAAGCAAAGGAAGACTTTAATGCTTACTTTGGGAACCCTGGTAAACTTGAAAATTGGCAGAGACTGTGTCGAGATCTTGGTATCGAACCCATTCCGACATCCATCACAAATTGCAAGAAGGAAAGCAATTTCTGAAACATTTTTCGGCAACCTCTTTCGTTTCATTTTCTCATGCACAATAGGAAACGAAGAAGATATATGTGAACATCTACCAGTTCCTGCACCAGACCAGGACGGGCGTTCCCGCAACTCGCTTTCCCAACCAGGCTGCGTTGGCCGCATACTGCAATAAAGGACGGAAGAGAAAGTTCCCAAGAAATATCGCAAAATCAACGGGGGCACTTGCCGGATTGCTTCATTACGTCAATTAGGGAGCAGCATTTGGCAATATCAGCTGAGAAGTGGCGATAGAACCAATCTGTTCAACCAGAAACCACCAGAAAGAGATCGGACAGGCATATAGCTCAATAAATTGCACTCGCAGGAGTATAAGCCTATTTTTCTATTATTGACAGAACCCCATAACATCAATCCATATCTCAACCAGTCACGAAAACATAATTCGTATGGTATATATTTGCCTCATATGATTCGGAAGAGATGTGCCACGCCCCAAGTTTGTATGCTGTTCCAGCTCCTTAGTAATATTAAATGTAGAATGGCCGTAGAAGCCTGTATTTTAGATAATATAGTAGGGGGTCACTTCAAAGCGTCCCAAACTGCCGTCACTATCCATCGGACAAGTAAGTGATCACTTAAATTCCAGCGTTGTTGGGTATTTAATCCGCAAGTTCTGCCTCCACACGACGTCCATGACCTAGCCCTTTCCCAATATCGTCAAATAGCTCAAGCAAGTTCCCAGTTTCTATCCAGAGACGGCCTAGTGGATTTGGTGATATCTGAAGTTTGATACCCTCTTTCTTACCTTTCTTTCCGAGACTGGTAGAATGAATAGGATTGAATCTGCAATACTGTTAAGAAAGGCATTTGGGCTGAGGGACTTTACATACTTAATCATATCCTTGAGTGCCGCAGGATCGGTTGGGTACGCTGGAGATATAGCCGCTAAGAATCTCATAATAGCACCCACGTAATTACAGAAAAAGCTGTCGTTCTTGCCAACCAGGAGTCTAAGATTTTCAAAGATGATCTTATCCGCTGGGCCAAGGTCGTTGGCCCATCTAGCACATAACGTTAAGGCAATAATAGCTTGGACCTCATGAGTCAGCCCCGGAAGACTGGCGATAGATCCTGATATAGTAGTATGCAATGATTTTGTAGCATTCTGGTCATCAGAATTCCCCAGATCAGTCCAGGTGTTCCGTACAACGTAATCGAGAAGTCCTGACGTAAATATACTAGGGACGTCCTTGGGGAGGGCGCTTATAACCACATCCACAGCGGCGCTTACAGAGGCATCTGTGACAGATTCTGAGCTACCAAGCAATAGAGGGAGAGGATCCTGTTGTCGGATGGAGGGCGGTAACTTCATATACAGCACGCCGTCTCTGTTTCCACCGCTGCAAAACGTAACTTGCTTTATCTTTGGCACTGCTTCGACGAGAGCCCCAACAACCATTGCTATAGCAGGGAACTGCTCGCGCCTGCGCTTGGACATTCCGAAGATCTTTCCATCTTTATCGTTCTCCTTGAGCATTGCTTTCCAATCCTCAAAGCTGGCGCCAGAAACCGAAAACCCACCAATTCCAGGAATCGGATATGGTTGGATTCCGTGAGTGTGACGAAGCATACTTCCATAACCCCTGAAGCCCCCACCGCAGAAGTATATGGAAATTCCCTCTTTACTTTCAGCCTGTTTATTAAGTCCTGCGAACTGTTTCTTCATCCCCTCAAAAGTATCACTCATCTGGGTCCTCAACTGCCCCTGTGTTGTTCCCTTCTCTTCCACTCGCAATGTAGCTGTTAGTTTTGCAGCGCCGTATGGCATACTCTTGGCGTTCTGCGCAGCCAGTGTCTCGTATCCATCGCTCTTCGAATCGAGGTATGTCATCTGTACACTCCCTCCACCTAGGTCCATAAACAAACCGTCCACGTGTTCGAACGCTGAGCGTGCCCCCATAGCACCAAACATACTCTCCATGGCTGGGCCGAGAATCTGCACCTTCAGCCCGCTTGCTGCATGAATAGCACCAACCATATCGTCCTGGTTCTTTGCAGTGCGCATGGCTTCAGTCGCGAAAACGCTGATCTGATTCTCGGGGACATTGTATTGTTTGCAGATATACGAGAATCTTGCTAGAGTCTTGGAGACCTTGTCGATAATCTCTGGTGAAAACACGAACGGGACGGAGCCAGGTTTGGATTCGTGGAGAGCATCGTATAGGGAGATCCCGGCGCGCTCGCGATATATGCAAGGCAGGAGTCGCGAGTATGGCGGCGAGAGGTCCGATATAGAGAATCGAATGCCATTGCTAGGTGGTTTTAGACATATGAGCCCGTCGGAGTATCCGAAGATGAGAAGGGGTGGGAAGGGTGTTACCTTCCCATGTCTACGAGACCAAAGAGACCACAGCCATCAGCACTGAACTTGGCGAGTTTGGACTCGAAGTTATCAATCGCGATAACTTCATCGTTTGAGGACGCCATTCCGAATGGTATAAAGCGTAGGAGTATCCCCAAGAGAATGGTTCACGATAGCATCCTCTTCAATTCTGGAGGTTGCTTTGGAATTGAGCACGGTTCTTGGTGGACCCCGAACCCCACGTCTTTGGAGGGGTCAGAGTAGGGTGGGGTAATGAGTACAAAAATTTATTCTGTGCCTGGAGTATCGATCTCCTACCACGCCACATTCTTACAGGACACACCAAACAAATTTGAGTGCAACGTTTATTTGATATTGGGTTCACTGCGACGGTTTGCTGCGACTATCCTCAGATATAGCTCAGGCTGTATTAGTTAATATGAGCTTCAATATTCCACCCAATCCGTAACTCCTCCTGTGCAAGTCCCTTCCGCATAAAGATGTATATAAAACTAGGCTGGCTCCTATTCTCCTGTGGCTGCATGCCAATGGGGGAGGGGTATCATTCCTTTTTCGCCTCGTCCTCAAGAGTGAAGTCGAAAATCCTAAACGCCGCTTTAAATGCCTCAACATCGTGTTTCTCTTCATCAACTGTCTGCTCACAATCTCTCCACTGTAACCTCTTCTCCAGGCCGAGTAACTTTGCCAGAACTTTACGCCCAAACTGCAAATCAAACCTCATCGTGTCATCGAAGGGCATTGTGATAGTCTTTGATGGACCTTGAGCGCCGGCTTCTTCAGATGGCGACCAAATCCACACCCGGAAGAAATCTCCCTCTCCCTCCCCAAGGCCAGGATCTCGATTCTGAAAAGCAGGGTACTTCATATTCTCGGCTTCAACTTTAAACGCAGCTTCAACCAATCCTTGTGAGATAAGATTAGTTGGAACGGGTATGAACTGCCAGTGAGTATGGACTCCATTCCCGCGGCTGATCTCAAATGTCACGGAGCCGAGTTTGTCATCGCTTCTAGCTGCCACCATTTGATGAAGTGATCTCTTATAGCTATTCATTTCTGTGTATGTCTTTTGGCGCCCCTCTTGATCAATCCGTGCCAATGTGGGCTCGTGGCTCAACGGTATAATAAGAATATGAGCTGGAAAATCGAGGCCATTCGACGCATTCGTCGATGATGTAGTCAACGGTCCCTTGGCAGTTGTCGTGTATGCATCCTCACCAATAGAAGTTACAAGATGGGTGGCAAGATTTGGGTTAGACAGGCAAAAAAAGCACGTATCAGGCCCTGGTGGGGGCTGTCTTTCTCTTCGGCCCCTTTTATGGCGATGGTGGCTACCGTCATCTTGTGAAAACCTGGAAAAAGGTTCGGGATCCAGAGCAGTCCTCTTCCTGCCTACTGGCGCCTTTGGTGCGAAAGGTGAAGCTGTCACGCCAAGTGGAAGAGGGGCTGTGACATCCACTATCGCTCGCAGATTGAATGCGGAGATAGATTTCTGCTTGTCGGGGTTGCCGTGGGCAGCAAGAGATATGAATCTGGTGAGTGGTCGAAAATCGGGAGCGTCCTTGGTTGGTGTATGGAAGAACGGCTCCCGCTCGTAGTAAAAGGTAGGAGATGACGAAAAATGGTATCTGGGTTTCAACTCCGCGCAAAGTTGCGATATATGGTCGTTGCCTCTTGGTTCAATCCCACCCTCTGGAATCGGTACCTTAGAGCCAGTACGAATAAACGATGGCCAAGAAGCCGTCAATAATATATCGGCAGTGTTCGCTCCACGGAGAGATTTGGCATCATCCACAGTGTGGAACGGGAGATACTGCTCCTTCGATAGGCCTCCAATTATCGTATCATCCAATTGGCCTCCAAGAGCAACGATTCGTACACCTTCTGATGTTTTGGTTGTGCTGCGCTTCCCTAAGTAGTGAAGGTTTTCACAGAGCTGGCCATTATTAGCCGATCCCACATATCAGAATTTGATCATAACAAATTGACTCACCTCGTCATCACTTGACAGCTTATCAATAACTCGCTGAGGGAATTGACTCAATCCCACCGTGAAATATGTTGGGAGTGGGATGACAATCTTTCCGCCTAGCAAGTCTGTAACTTCATCGTCGTCTTCGGCAAAAAGGTCACCAGATATAATAGCAAATGTAAAACTATTCTTGGCATGCAGCGTACTGATTTTGGTGAAGGCTGATCGTAATTGCCCTTGGACTGCGCCCACAACGATACTATTCAGAAAAGTGAGTTAACTGAAACGACGACGAAGTGAGGTCGGCGAGACCTGCGTTCAACTGGAGGCAAACTTTGGGAGCAACTTACATTTTTGAAGCCATATTGACCTAAGCAATGGCTATTAAAAGATAATAAGAGTCATTGACAATTAGAAAGCGCGTTTCGCGATGAGACCCTTTGGTGGAAGCTTGACACCAATAGCTCCGAGGACGCTAGTGCGTTTAAGCCGGCAGAAACGCCAAGTGTAGCTCACCGCCTCAAAATTATTCAAGTTGATAACATGGATATTCTCGATAAGATTTTAAGGTTCCTCTCCAACACCAACCTGAGTGACGACCACCAAAACTTACGGCGAAGATGCCGTCCACATCTTCTGGAAGGATTGTGAAGACTACGAAAGGGAAGAAGGGGACGGCTCACTCGAAAAATCATAGATGGGAGTCCTTCACTGCGAAGGTCTCGAAACTTAACTCCCTCGACCCTCTACGACGAGTTCGCCGCCATGATCTTGAGAATGAAGATCTCGGGACAACCACGTCTTACTTCAAGGCGGGATTGGAACGATGGCAAGAACTAAATATGTCCGAGCGGTTCGTCCAGTTTTCATACGATGTGAGCCCAATGTGCGACAGCCTACCGCAAATTCTACATTTCGAGGACAAAATCATGGACCTTCTGATCAACTTTTTGGAAGCAAAGGAAAGGGAATCGATCGAACCTCTGCTTGCGCTCCTAACCGACTTTGCTCATGACCTCGGTTTACGTTTCGAAAAGTTCTATGCTCGGGCGTTATCGATAGTTACAGACATCGCAGGGACCAAGCAAGATGTAGAGGTGATTGAATGGAGTTTCACCTGTTTGGCATTTCTGTTCAAGTACCTTTCAAAGCTACTTGTTATGGACTTGCGCCCTACATACGACCTTATGGCCCCTTTGCTTGGCAAGGAACGACAACAGCCACACATAGCTCGCTTTGCTGCCGAGGCGATGAGCTTTCTCATAAAAAAAGCAAGTGCGCCAGCTATTCGCGAAAAGGCTCTGCCGGTCATAATATGCCATGCGAAGACAGACCTGGAAACAGCAATTGGCTCTCGCGAATATGGGCTTTACTATCATGGAATTATGACCATGTTCGCCGAGTCGATGAAAGGCAACGGGCTGGCGATCCACTCCTCGGCCACTGCGACTTTAGCATCCATGTTCTCACAATACAGCTACTCCGAAGATACAGAGGAGAAATATTGGGCCTGGGGAGATGTTATATGTGGTGTGTTGACTAGTCTTGTCCACCATACAAGTTCAGATACTTTGGGGGAGATAATTGACACAGTTCTCGCGCACTCCGAGACAGTCGTCAAATCTTTCGGGGAGTTGCGAACCACGGAGTCGTTTAAGCAGCTGATTCTATCATCGAAAACTATAGGCGTAATTGGAGGTGTCCGAAAGGGATCGCGAGTGGCGAACTGGAAACCTTTTCTCTCCAGCATATCCGACATTTTACAATCACTCTCCAGATCCGCCGGAGGTTCATTTTACGATAATCATGGCCATACGATCTGGGAATCCGTCGTCTTGACTACATCCATATCTCTTCAATATGCGCCGATGGATGCATTGATACCCTACGCGCCTAGGTTCCTGGATGCACTTGGTAGGGAGCCTTTAGCACGCTGGTTTTTGATGTTTTGTTCATACTTCACCAAGGTTGATGTTGAGCGCTTCCGGAGCATTATTATGCCGTATTTTCAAAAATTTATCGTCACGCATTGGTCCGACAAAGAAAACGAGGATACATTGTGTGTCCTCGTTCCCAAAATGGTTTCTTCGGGAGTATTTATTAGCAGCACTGGTGGTAAAGACGGTTTTAATATTCCGCAATCATGGCAGGATCAAATGGTGAGCAAGTTTGAAAGACTCGAAGTATCACCATTTCCCGAGCAGGCATCTCCAACCTCATACGGCAGTGGCACGAAAATCTGGCATGATCGCTGTCTACCAAAATACTACGCCTTATTATCCATCATGGATTGTACGACGGCCCATCCCTCGACAAATGCCAGAATTGCAGAAATACTCCAAAGAAAACTCAAGCTTGCGTTGCGACCTTCTTCAGCGATCGAACCCGAAGAATCAAGATTTATTGCTGGTCGTGGATTTGACGCATTTTCGCGCATGACAAAATCCGCCGGGGAGGTGGATATTTCCTTGGAGCCTCTTCTTCGAGCAGCGGCTCCAAGATACGCTCGCCTACCTGGATTCCTACATGCGTTGTTGTCATATTTGACCAGCTTGAAGCAATCACCATCCTATAAACCTGTTGGGGATCCATGGTCTACAAGTGGTAGCGAAGATGCTGACTCGCTCATTGAAACTCTCATACTCAATCTATCGACAAACTCTCACGATTTACGCCTTCTTTCGCTTCGCCTTTTGGACCATTTATATACAGCGTCTACCAATGTAGCGTCTGACGCCATATCTACCATGATTTTGATTGAACAAACGCCACTTGACTTGCAAACTGCTCGTTCTGCCTCAATGAATATCAGAAGACTTGCTGTCCTGCACCGTACGCATGTCTCCGATCGCATTTTATACCGAGCAATCCCACACTTTTGCTTCGGCATGCTTACTGTTAAATTTGCACAACTCTGGGAAGACGCTTGCGCTGCTCTTTCAGAGATTGCCCAGACAGCCAAAGAGGAAGATGTCATTGCCGAAATCGTATTTAGCTGGCTGGAAACTCCATCAGCAGCTTGGGATGGGTCAGCGCGGAATGTCGAACACGCTCAGAATACTGGACTCACTGATTTCGAGTGTTCAAACTTAATAAACCTTAAAAAGCTTGCCTCTGAGGTTGAAACGGAAACCAAGGATGCCCGAGATGTTATGATTCGAGAGTTCGAAGAATCTCAAGAGCTTGTTCCGCCACAGCCGCCTATGGCGCGTGCTCAGGCACTGCGTGTTCTTGCCAGTGTTACGAGTATTGCTGAGCGCCGTTCACGTCAATTTATCCCTATGTTCCTTTCATGGGCGACAAAGGAGGGCGAACCACACCAGTCGGATGAAGATCCTGTAAATATAAGCAATTGGACTAGAAAGGATCAAAAGTCTCAGCTAGATCTCCTGCAGAAGTTCCATAACCCGAGGGTTTTATTCAAGTCAACAGAGGTATTCGACGCTTTACTCGGCCTTTTGACAAATGGAGACCTGGAAATTCAGAAATCTGCCCTCAAGGCTATCCTGACGTGGAAAATACCTAGCGTTAGGCCTTACGAGGAGAACCTGTTGAACTTACTTGACGAGGCACGCTTTAAGGATGAGCTTACAATTATACTCCAAGGAGACTCCCGAATACAGTTCGAACATCGTCAGGAACTCATGCCAATCCTTCTACGCATTTTATATGGACGAGCTATTTCAAAGAAGGGCGCAGCTAGCGGCCGCCAAGGCATGCTAGCCACAAGATTAACCATTTTGCGGAACTTGACAGTGGAGGATATCGGGTCATTTTTGCAGATTGCCTTGGGGGATCTGAAGGATATCGACGTTATAGGCCAGTCGCGAGATGAGCTATTCGACAAGGAAATACTTAGTGTCCGAAAGCAGCTTGGTTTCATGAACATGATAGAAGGAACCTTGAAAGAGCTGGGCACAAAAATGTCACCCTATACCAGCCAACTACTATCAGCTGTCCTCTACTGCTTGGTGTACTCATCTCGCCAGCTCCAACGCACACCTCACTCGATCGACGACGATGAAGACTTTACTAGCCAAACGTCGATGTTGAAATCCGTCCGACAGACCGGATTTAAATGTCTCGTTTTGATGTTTACCAATGACCCCACCTTTGACTGGTCGTTATATCTAGACCTCATTATGAGCGAACTTATCAGCCCCCGCTTGGCAAAACTCCCAATTGAAACTGCACAGAGTATTTCCGGGGTTTTGCAGCTCTTACACACCTGGTCTCTATCACCAAAGACGGTTCTCTTCCTTGGCGAAGACGATCAAATCTTGGTCACTGTAGCGGAGTGTCTATCTCAGCCAAAATCCAAGGACCAGGTCCGACTTTTCGCCCTTAGTATTATTGATAACGTGGTCGGTATCGCTAAGAGCGACGTTCCAGAAAGTGAGGACCTTACTAGCCGCGTTAAAACGTCCCTACTTTCCAAGAATATGGATTCCTTCTTGGTCCCTATTGGAGATGTCCTTAGACGGCAACAGGATATCAGCAAAGGCCTTCTCGAAGCCTGCGTTGAAACAATCTCTGGACTTGCGCAATTCGTTACTCAATCTACGCAAGCACACAATCTCGTGGATATCACTACTTTCTTGCTTGACCAGCCGACCCGAAGAGTTAATCCGAAAACTAAGAGTGGGCTTCTTTTGGTTCTGGAGCACTTTGTGCCCCTGTACAACCTTCAAGACGACAGTGAGCTCAAGGACAGGGTGTATAACACTGTCACTTCGCTCTTTGGATTTTTCCGAGACAGAAGCAGCAGAGAGGTGCTATCTAGGGTATTAATCGTCTATTCCCGAAAGGATCCGGTGCTTGAAGAAGTCGCGGAACTTTGCGTATCGTTAAATTCGTTTGCTGAGGGACGACTGGACGAGCCAGATTATGATCGCCGACTGAAAGCATTCAATTTGATATCAGCGCCCAGGGAAAAGCAATTTACTGCCCACCAGTGGCGCCCTCTGCTCTATAACTTCCTTTATTATATCAGACACGATGAAGAGTTCGGCGTTCTCTCCTCAAATTCATCTGATGCAATTTGCAACTTCTTGGATAGCGCATTCAAAACTACTGATGCCACCGAAACGTCAACATTCTATGATATGCTGTCTTCCATTCTGCTTCCGGCCATTTTCTCCGGTGCTCGTGAGGCATCGGAGATTATCCGCCGAGAGTATGTTAAGGTTATGGCACATGTTGTAAAATCATACCCTGACTGGACAGATGTCAATGACATGCATAGCCTTCTTAGTGGCGATGATGAGCTTGAAGGCTCTTTCTTCAATAACATTCTTGCTGCTGGTAAGGGAAGGCAATCCAACGCCTTGACTCAACTGTCAAATGCTTCAAAAAATGGACTAATAAGCAGTAAAAATACTGCTCACTTCTTTATCCCGCTTCTTGAGCACTTTATTTTCGATAGAGCTGAAGGAAATGACGCTCACAATCTAGCTGCTGAAGCAACAACTTGCGTCGGCGTTCTGGCAGAGTCATTGGATTGGCCTCAGTACCGAGCTATATTGCGCCGATTCACTGGATATATTGCAACTAAGCCAACCCTGGAGAAGCAGATTATACGCCTTCTCGGTAAGG
Organism: Pseudogymnoascus pannorum; assembly: GCA_001630605.1. Taxonomy (NCBI): domain Eukaryota; kingdom Fungi; phylum Ascomycota; class Leotiomycetes; order Thelebolales; family Thelebolaceae; genus Pseudogymnoascus; species Pseudogymnoascus pannorum. The sequence continues at coordinate 49,711 of LNAS01000279.1, read as the reverse complement.
TCATCGAGTCGCTGGCGGTTGCCGCAGAATCAAAGCACAGCATTACGAATGCAGTGTTGGACGACACTGAGATGGAAGTTGACACGGCACTGCCTAAGCTGTCACTTTCGACCCTTGCGAAGTCACTTCCGAAAGAGCAAAAGTTCTATGATGATTTGACAGGAAACATTCTGCCTCCGTTGATCGATTATCTACACCACAAGGATGAAACTACTGTCAGCCTCCGTACTCCTGTTGCGGTCATCGCAGTTAGGGTTCTTAAGCTACTTCCTCATGATCAAATGGCCGAAAAACTTCCCGCGGTCCTCACCGATATATGTCAAATTCTTCGAAGCAAAGCGCAAGAGGCCCGTGATATGACACGAGAAACGTTGACAGATATCTGTGTCTTGCTTGGGCCATCTTGTTTGGGATTTGTGCTAAAAGAACTCCGAGGCGCTCTTGCTCGTGGATCCCAACTTCATGTTTTGTCCTATACAATGCATTCAATTTTGGTAGCTACAATCCCGCTTTACTCACCTGGCGACTTGGATTACTGCCTTCCTTCGATTGTGGCTATTATCATGGATGATATCTTTGGAATTACTGGTCAAGAGAAGGACGCAGAAGAATATGTCAGTAAGATGAAGGAAGTAAGGAGTAGCAAGTCCCAGGATTCGATGGAGTTAATTGCGAAAACTGCAACTTTGAGCCGCCTTACAGACCTTGTCCGCCCCATTCAGGTTCTCCTGAAGGAAAAGCTGAATCTTAAAATGGTCCGAAAAATCGACGAGCTTCTGAACAGAATTAGCTCGGGGCTGTTGAAAAACAGTGCAGCTAAGAGCAGAGACAGTTTAATCTTCTGTTACGAAGTCATTCAGGATGTATACAGTAGCAACAAACCTCAAGCTAAGGTCAAAGAAGACTACCGCTTGAAGAAGTACTTGATCCAGAAAGGAGCGAAAAGAGGCAGCAACCAAGGGAGCACTACCGTCTACACGTATAAACTAATTCGATTTGCTTTCGATGTATTGCGATCAGTGTTGAAGAAGCACGACAACCTTCGAGTCGCCTCAAATTTGGCGGGATTCGTACCAATAATTGGGGACGCCATTGTTCAGGGAGAAGAAGAAATCAAGGTTTCTGCATTCCGCTTACTCACAACAATTGTCAAGGTTCAGATGAAAGCCACGCATGATGGTAGCAATCTTTACAAGGTTGCTGCTGCCGAAGCGCTCAGGAGCATCAATGCCTCGTCATCTACGACATCTGACGTTTCTCAAGCTGCCCTGAAGCTTGTCTCTGTCATTCTCCGTGACAGAAACGATGTTCCAATTAAGGATTCAGCAGTCGATGGATTGCTTTCGAGATTAAGGGAAGACATGACTGATCCAGAACGACGGCATGTAACGTTCAATTTCCTACGTGCCGTGTTGGATTCGAAACTTGAAAGCGCCGTTGTTTATGATACGATGGACTACGTTGGGACAGTGATGGTGACGAATGATGATAAGGATACCAGAGACCTAGCTCGAGGTGCTTACTTTCAGTTCCTCCGCGAGTATCCGCAAAAGAAGAATAGATGGCAGAAGCAACTGGCATTTATTGTTGCCAATCTTAACTACGAGCGCGAAGGAGGCAGGCTTTCTATACTGGAAGTATTGCACCTCTTACTCTCCAAATCATCCAACGACTTCATTCAGGAAGTTTCGGCAACTTGCTTCGTACCCCTCGTTTTTGTTCTGGCCAACGACGACAGCGAGAAATGCCGTATGGCCGCTGGCGAAATTATCAAGGAGATCTTCCGCAAAGCCGACAGCGAACATATAACAACGTTCTTAAACCTCCTGAGATCCTGGATCAGACAGGACGACAATACTGCTGTTCAACGTTTAGCATTCCAGAGCTTCGGCTTTTACTATGAAGCTCAAGAGGCGCCGCCAGATAACGACGTGAACGAGCTACAAACTTGTATTCAGCACTCGTTGAAGAACTCAAATGGGACAGAGTCTGACTGGGAGCTCCTCTATTCCGCTTTGCAATTGGCGTCGATACTCTGTGAAAAGTTCCCATCGCGACTTCTAGCTGCAGGTGCAGTTGATATGTGGGCTTCGATACGTACTTGTCTAACATATCCTCATGCATGGGTCAAGCTGTCTTCGGCAAAACTTATCGGAGTGTATTTCACCGACTTTGCACGCGCCAACATGGAGTCTGGGCTCTCCAACCTGCCATTGGTTGGGTCCAAGGGTCTTTCGTTGGAGGCAGATGATATTAGAGACCTCATTCGCCGGACTGCTAGCATGTTCAAAACTCCCGGGTTGACAGAATTACTGGCCAACGAGATCGTCAAAAACTTAAACTTCCTCGGTCGTATCGCCGCATCCAGTTCCTTGAAATGGAAGAAACCACAGGAAGACGACGCCGATATTTCTGATGACGAGGAAGAAACCGTCCGCGAAGATGGCAAAAAGCTGACTGCACTGAATTACATTTTCGGAAGAATCTCTTTCATTCTACGACGCGAGAGCTCTCCGCCACGAGCAGCAGTACTGGTTCCCAAGACTGCAGCTCTAAAACTGTCTCAGATGCTTTGTGCCAAGCTAGATGCTGCAACTCTGTCGCCGTGTCTTGCGACAGTACTCTTGCCACTCCAAAACCTAACGGATCGGAACATTCCTGTTCCATACTCAACTGACGATCTGTTTAAGTCCACCTATGAGGATATCAAGACCGAATGCATGGAACTCATGGAGCAGTTGAAAATCAAGTGTGGTACATCTGTCTACACGGAGCAACTACTTAAGGTTCGACAAGGTGTCAAAGAGCGCCGAGAACAGCGCTCTAGCAAACGCAAGATTGAGGCTGTTTCAGCTCCGGAGAAGTTTGGCAAGGATAAGCAGAAGAAGGTTGAAAGGAAGAAGGAGAGAAGGAAGGAGAAGGGGATGGAACACAGAGATTTGCGACGGGGCTTTTAGTCTCCTGTATATAGGGTTATGTGGCGTATGGAGTTATGCATCCTGGGCTTTGGGGGGCATGGCACACTGAGACTAGAGTTCATTATGTGGGTTTGTAGTTGCGATATATGTAGTTCTACATCCTAACTAAAGTGTTTATATATACTGCTTCTGGTACAAGTGTTATACAGCCTATCTTACAAATCTATGTGACAACCTCCAATAATACTACATCTCGGGCATTATACGCCAACCGTGGTTATTATGCTCCTATTCAAACAGTCGCCACCATCATTACCCGTTAGATTCGTCTCGCCTTATAGTTTCTCGCTGGGAGCTGGCACTTCCTGTGGCTTTGCCTCCTCGCTTTCTGTAGGTTTGGCCCTATCCGTCACAGTCCCATCTGCCCATAACTCGAAATCTCCATCCTCGCTCAATGTTCCTTTCTTAACCAGTTCGCCCTTTTCACGAATTATATCCTCGATCGTCATTGATTTATCGCCAAAGATCTGTGTGGATTCACGTTAGTATCAGATAGCATAATAAAACCACCTATAGCTTATACATCCACAGTGAAACATTATTGAGCGGTGCTGAGCTTACATTCAGGTGGTCGCTAATAACGTGTCTGTTCTTGCATCCGGGGCAGCTTATCAGCACACTCCCTTTATGGTAACCCTGCTTCGAGATGCGATGTGTTGAGCGCGTTGAACACGGCTTGCAAGTGAAGGTCATCTCGTACGCAGGCTGGTCTGCTGGCGGTTCCTTGGTTTTGCGAGGAATTTCAAAGGGTTTAATGGAGTTTCGTAGGTTGGGCGTGGCGAAGAAGTGGAGGGGCCGAGAGATGGGTTTCTGAAGAGCGGCTATCCTGGGGTTGGACTTTAAGTCTTGGAGGGCCATACGCCGTAGAAGACAAAAAGCGGCTTGTCGTGGTAACATGTTTGGTTGCTGTGAGGTTGGCTGGCTTCTTGTTGATGAGAAAGACGGGGAACTTTCAACCACAAAAACCACCTGGATGACGTTCCCAATGAAACATTAAATGTGAACCTTAAAAGACTAGCGGTTCCTTGCCCGCCAAGCCGCCGCTAGACCCAGGACTGGTGAAATCAAAGAAAATCGGCCGCATGGCTAAGTACGCTAGGATAAAATATAATCCGATATTTAGGCTTCTGGGCCTCTCAGGACGGAACCATGTTCACCATCTTGACATTAAGATCAACTTGCTTTCGTAGTCTGTTGCCATTCCCACCAGGACCACTTCACGACATACGCATCAGGACCTCCAGTGCTGGTTTGTGTTCTATGCTTTGGTCCAGGAATACTCATTGGTGCAGAATGACCTTTGTGTACTGAATCTTTGAGGAATCACTACCCCGCCACTGAAGCAACAGACGACTGTTGGTCAAAGTATCCAGTATCGGGAAGCACTTATTTGGGGTCTTGACGGCCTGATTCAGAAACATGATTTCTGGCCGAGGCAGAGGAGGCAAAATAAGGCCACCCAGACGAGTAAGTTCACTTGTAGTTTACCCCGCCAGTTTCATTCCGCAGCTACAGTGCCAGCTATGCTTTGTTATGGCGCCTATACTTGACAAAGCAGTTATTCGGGCTCTAAAGTTAAGCTCCGCTGTATCGAGCGCAAAGAACAAACTTCTCCCCTCTCAGCCACCTAGCTCGTTACCCATATGCACAGAAACTAATTCGTCGCAGCATGCGCTTGGTGGACGAAATGCCGATCAGGAGGACTTTGAGTCCATTTGGAACGCAATCTGCGTTGCGCTCCGAGAAATCCATACACGAAATGCGTCCCAAATATCATTCGAACAGCTTTATAGGCTCGCATACAAGATCGTTCTACAGAAGAATGGCGACAAGCTCTATGAACGGGTCAAGGAGTTTGAGGAGCTGTGGTTCGCCGAAGAGGTCATGCCGAAAATCAGATCGCTAATCACGAGAAACCATACTGGGCTGACTGTAGGCGGCGCTGGAGTCTCAAACTCCACGGCCAATGAACGGAGAATAACTGGAGAGAAATTCCTGAAGGGGCTCAAGGCGTCATGGGAGGATCATATTCTCTGTATGAACATGACGGGGGACGTTCTAATGTATATGGATCGGGTATACTGCACCGATAACCGCAGGCCATCTATATTTACCACGTGCATGGGGCTATTTAGAGACCATATCCTGCGCTCCAAGCTGGTGGAGTCCGATCTAGACCTCAGCACTTTCGATATCCTCAACTCCGTTCTCCTCGACATGATACAGATGGAGCGCGAAGGCGACGTTATTGATAAGAATTTGGTCCGATCTTGTATGTACATGCTTGAGGGTCTATACGAAACAGATGAAGACGACGAGAACGAAAAGCTATATTTGACTGTCTTCGAGCCTAAATTCTTGAATTCCAGCAGGGCGTTTTATCAAAAGGAATGCATGATGCTGTTGCGAGAATCAGATGCCGGTACCTGGCTCAGGCAGACTCAGAAACGGTTGATGGAGGAGGCCGACAGATGCCGAACTACAATTTCGCCATTGACCGCACAGAAGATTGCGGAAGTCATTGACGTTGAAATGATCGGAAGCCATTTGAATGAATTCATACAATTGGAAGGCAGTGGCGTCAAGTCAATGATCATGAACGACCGATTTGATGAGCTTGCCCTTCTATATCAGAACATCTCTCGCATTGACCAGAAGAAAGCAGCGTTACGAGATGCTCTACAGGGTCGTGTGATGGAAATGGGCTGCGACATCAACAATACGATCTCCAATACCGACTTCTCTGAGAAGGCCCCAGTAGCTGGAAATGAGGATAAAGCTGTGAAGGGCAAGGTTCCACCGCCTAACGCGGCTGCGCAACAGACTGCGGCAGCCATCAGATGGGTTGACGAAGTATTGCAGCTCAAAGATAAGTTTGAGAACATGTGGGAGAAGTGCTTCGAGAGCGACCTGATCTTGCAGACTGCGTTGACAAAGAGCTTCTCTGATTTCATAAACCTATTCGATCGCAGCTCCGAATATATTTCGTTGTTTGTTGATGTAAACCTGAAAAGCGGCATTAAAGGCAGAACCGAAGCAGAAGTGGATGCCGTCCTGGACAAGGCGACTACGTTGCTTCGTTATGTGCAAGACAAGGATATGTTCGAGCGCTACTATAAAAAGCATCTCGCGCGCCGTCTATTGCACGGGAAGTCGGAAAGTGCAGAAGTGGAAAAGCAAATGATTTCTCGCATGAAGCAGGAAGTTGGCAACTACTTCACGACCAAACTCGAAGGAATGTTCAAAGATATGACAATGTCAGACGAACTGACTTCGAACTACCGAAAGCACATTCAGGGTCTCGGCGAAGTAGACAGAAAGCAGATTGACCTCGGCATTAATGTTTTGACCACAAACCACTGGCCAATGGAGGTTATGGGCGCTGCGCAGGCACGATCGGAAGATGGCCGGGTCCAACAGTGTATATGGCCACCTGAAATCAAGCACCTGCAAGACAGCTTCACGGAGTTCTATATGAAGAAACACAATGGAAGACAGCTTACCTGGCTCCCATTCAGCGGATCCGCTGATATCCGTTGCGTCTTCCCCAGGATTCCAGGCAAGGAAGGCGTTCTTGGTCGTGAGCGCAAGCATGAACTCACAGTTCCAACTCTCGGCATGATTGTCTTGCTCCTGTTCAACGATCTCGAGGAAGGCGAGTCTTTGACTTTCGAGGAGATCAGAGAGCGTAGTCGCATCGAGGTGAAGGATCTCCAGCGCATTCTTCCATCGCTTGCGATTCTACCAAAGGCCAAAGTCCTCAACAAGGATCCTCCCACGAAGAATATCAAACCAGGTGACCGCTTTTCGTTCAACGCGGCATTTACCAGCAAGTCAGTCAAGATCAAGGCACCAACTGCTACAGGTATGAACAAAGTGGAGGGAACTGAAGAGCGGAAGCAGACAGAGAGTAAGAATGACGAGATGCGGGGTGGTGTCATCGAGGCTGCAGTTGTTCGCATTATGAAGTAAGTTTGAAAATTTTCTACACCATCTTCTACCACGGACATTTTCCGAGTCTTCACTCGTGTCAATTACCTAACTAAACATTCAAAACCCCGTGTTTACTCTACTAACAAACTACTTCAGGCAACGCAAGCAGCTCGAGCACCAGCAGCTCCTTACCGAAGTCATTACCCAATTATCAAGCCGCTTCCGTCCAGATCTCAACATGGTCAAGAAGCGTATAGAGAGTCTGATAGAGCGTGAATATCTGGAGCGTGTGGAGGATGTTGAAAGGCCAACGTACAAATACCTAGCATGATTTTATGGGGATAACTGGAGTTAAATGACCATTTGCGCTAAAGTTTGCGGTGCATTGTCTGGGAGTTGGCATCTCGGATTGGTGTTTGAGGGGTTGCTTGGGATATCATGGAGCCCTAGATATGACGGGGGTGGGAGAAGCTCCTTAGGTACTATGCATGAGAACAATGAGATTTATGACATGGGAGGCAGATAGAGACAGTCCATAGAAGCCAAATGGCATGGACTAATCTCCAATACGAACAGTAACATAAACAAGGCGGGAACTTCGGAACCCAGCCACGATCCACCTAGATCGCATGTGAATCCAACGTTAAGAAGCCTAGTACTCTTTCCCAGTTCCGCTGTCCCATTACTCAACGCATGTCATATTCCGCGTCTAGTCACCAAATTACCATAATCTGGTACCTTAGACGGCACGGCCACCTGTCCGCCGTGCGGGAAAAGCCAAAAGTCACCAGAGGCGTCGCGGTACGTTTCCGCACAACTCCAAGTCTGGAATATTGAGCTGGGGAAGAGCTCCCTGTGACTCCGCACGACGCGCAGTGGAGCGGCCTGAATACCGCGGTAGGAGCACTAGATTATTTATGTTCCTTGGATAAGAATTGGTAATTTGGCGTCTAAGATAGGAGAGGAGGGAGTTATTGAAGTGGTAAGTTCTGCTTGTGGATCCGCTGTGTGGAGTTGGAGAGCATTTTAAAATGTTGGGGTATGGGGAAGAGCGTGCGGGGTATGACAGGCCAGACGAACACCCGCCGATTTATTTGTGAGACCAACCAAGCCACACGTAATTACACTTATTTGCCACCTGGTGCATCCTTCACAGCAAGGGGGTTTTATACCGTCAATAATGCACCAGTCCATGCCGCATTGAAGATCAACCTCACTTTAAACTCTAACCAGGCTAGACGACTCACTAACCTCCATACCCTCCCCCCCCCTCCCCAAAATCCACGTTCTCCCCGCAGTTTCCCCGCAGAATCAAAGCATCGGGATTTCATTGCGGGACATATCCGTTCTCAAAAAATGCACTGTCGTCACGCTACTGTGAGACATCGCCATATAAGTGGCTGAGATATTGGGCTGAGGAAGTGTACTACCCTGCACCGTGCAGTGTGGAGAAGTAAGGGGGGTAAAAGGCGGTTGTTACCCCATAGTCTCGGGGTTTTTTCGAATATAAGTATTCCTCACTGACCCTCGTCACTTGGTTGAAAGCTTGGGTGCTCGAAGATTTATCAAACCTTCATCACAACTCCACAGCTGTGTGAAGTCTTGCTCCGATGGCAACCTCGACTTCCCCACAAATGAGCGTATCTGACGTCGAAAAAACGGCAGTGGCAGAGATTGATAATGTCGACGTCAAAGCCTCACGCCATGAGACCTATGCAGACCTCCCTCCGATGGACCCAGTTGCCCTGAGGAAACTCAGGCTCAAATGCGACTTATACGTTGTCCCACCACTTTTCGTCCTTTTCCTCCTCGCCTTTCTCGACCGCACCAACATTGGGAATGCGAAAATTCAAGGCCTGGAAGATGGTCTCAATCTCTCGGGCCCCCAATACAACATAGCACTGTTCATCTTCTTCGTCCCATACATTCTATTTGAGGTGCCGAGCAATGTCCTGCTGAAGAAAATAGCACCGAGCACATGGCTCTCGTCGATTATGTTTTTCTGGGGTCAGCATATCCGGAGATTATATATATCAACCCCTTCTGACATTACCAGGGATTGCGACGATGGCCCAAGGACTTGTCAACGACTTTGGTGGACTCGTTGGGATGAGGTTCGTACTAGGACTTTTTGAGGCTGGCTTGTTTCCAGGTAAGTCCACTAGGCTTGTCCTATCTCAGAGAAACTTGATATTGATTTAAAAAGGATGCATCTACCTAATATCGATGTACTACGAACGTTATGAGCTGCAATGGCGACTCAGCCTTTTCTTCTCTGCCAGCATTATTGCCGGAGCCTTTGGTGGGCTTCTCGCGTATGCATTGGTCAAGATGGACGGACTCGGCGGATATGAAGGGTTTAGATGGATTTTCATAATAGAAGGTCTAGCCACAGCCATCATCGGTGCTCTCTCGAAGTTTTGGATTGTCGATTGGCCCGAGACTGCCAGGTTCCTCACCGATGATGAACGAGCCATGCTTATCCGCAAGCTTGCGGTTGATGTTGGTGACGCTCGCATGGATCGGTTGGATAGGAAGAGTATCAAAAGGACGCTGTTGGACTGGAAGATCTGGTGTGGGACTTTGTACGTTTCCTATTCTCCCAGCCTTCCATAACTAGCGTGGATGTACTGACTTTGCTCCGTTTAGGATGTACATGGGCGCCCTCGTGACAGGCTACGCTACCTCTTTCTTTATCCCAACAATCATCAAGCAGATGAACTACACCGCCGAAGAATCGCAGCTCCGTGCAATCCCTATTTTTGTTGTCGCCGCCGCTGCTTGTCTTATCGTGGCCGTAGCTGCTGACCGACTTAAACATCGCTACGGGTTCATCATCTGTGGTTGCCTCATTGGCATAGTCGGCTATGCCATTCTCCTGAATCTTGACGATGTAAGCGTCGGCACGCGTTACATGGCGGGTTTCTTTATCACCATGGGTGGGTTCATGGCGCAACCCGTTACCCTAGCCTGGCTCGCCAACCAAATGGGTGGGCACTACAAGCGCTCGATCGGCTCAGCAGTTCAGATCGGTTTTGGCAATCTGGGTGGGATTGTCGCGTCGAATATCTTTCTGAAGAAGGAGGAGCCACATTATCCCGTTGGATTCGGCACTGCGCTGGGATTTTTGGGGTTGACTATAGTAACATCGACCATTTTCTATATTGGGTTGCACTTGGAGAATAAGAAGAGGGACAGGGGTGAGAGGGATTACAGATACCAGGAGGACGTGAGTGAGTTGACGAATATGGGAGATGACCACCCAAGTTTTAGATATACTTATTAGGCGGGGAGCACCTGCCATTGTATCAAATTTTTGTTTCTTTCAGTATACCTCATATAGTTTTATTATCGCTCCTGGTTTATTGTCAGCATCCCACGGTCGACAGTGAAATCCCTCCGCCAAGCCAACCATCACAAGCACATGCGAGCACATACGATATTATTATTATATCGATTTTGAACCAGACCAGCCAGCCATTTCGAAACGCGAACTCGCATCGCATGAAACAATTCAATGCAATCCACAAGAAAATCAGCTTGAGTAAAGGCTAACTTTATATTAATATCAGTCGAAGCCATCATAGAAACCACAATGGTTACTGGTCGGCTCGGTAAATTAGAGGTCCCCGCGTATCAACTCATACATACATGGGTCAGTCCGTCAATCCGTCAATGAAAATGCCTCGGTAGGCGGCTCCATGTGAAGAAACCCCTCTCATTATTAACCCGAAGGGGTCTCTGTCACTCACCATCCTTAATTCTAAGGGTCCTCTCCGTCCCTCTCATCCCCTTACTTATATATATTTGTTCTGTATCTTTCGGACTCTACTTCAACCCGAAATATATTTCCTGTGAATACAGAAATCTATTTCCCCCATCCCCAATTGGCCTCTATTTACGCCATTCGACATGCCAGCCCACAAAGGATGGTTACCGCGCGAGGGTATGTAGCTTTACCCCAACAAAAACTGGCAGTCGCGTCCCCCGCGTTACCCCAGATTTCAAAATAGTGCGCCACATTCTGACATCTCCACCTCCAGGCTTCTCATCTGAAGTACTCGGCTCACTCATCAAGAAGACCGTTCTCAACCCAGCCCTCACTCTCCCACTCATCCTTCTAGCTCGCTACACAAAGCAAGGCTCCAACCTCTCCATCCTCCACGAAACCGCCTTCTCGCGCCTCCAGATCGCCCTAGCCCTCGGCCTCGTCCGCTATGCAAACAACTGGCTTTCCCAGCGCGCGCTGGACAACTGGAAATCAGACAAGTACATCTGGTCCCAGGAGATCGTCCTCGTCACTGGTGGGGCCGGTGGAATTGGCGGCGCCGTCGTGCGCATGCTCGCCGAGAAGGGCATCAAGGTCGTCGTGCTGGATGTGATCCCAATGACCTACGAGGCCAGTATGTTAGCCCGCATCCCACCTTTTTTTTTGCGCTGGCCAGACCTCGGGATGAAATCTAGTCTGATCAGGATATTTCGTGTATAGAACTGACATTACCCTCAGCCGCCAACGTCCACTATTTCAAATGCGACATCACCGACTCCGCCACCGTTGCCTCCGTTGCTGCTGAGGTCCGCCGCACACTTGGCAACCCCACTGTCCTCGTCCTGAACGCAGGTGTCGCTCGCGGAAAGTCCATCCTCGAGGCCACAGAGAAGGACGTCAGATTCACCTTTGATGTCAACGCCATCGCACACTACATCCTCGCCAAGGAGTTCCTCCCCAGCCTCATCGCCCGCGACCACGGAATGGTCGTCACCGTCGCCTCGATCGCGGCGTACCTCACCGTGCCAAGGATGGTGGATTACTCCGCCACCAAGGCTGCGGCGCTGTGCTTCCATGAGGGTCTCGGCGCTGAGCTCGCGACGCTGTACAATGCGCCCAAGGTGCGCACGGTGGTTGTGAACCAGGGGTACACCAAGACACCGCTGTTCCAAGGCTACACTAACTCGTCGTCGTTCATGGTGCCGTCGCTGGAGGTGGACACTGTTGCCGAGGGGATCGTCAACCAGATCCTGAGTGGACACAGTGGCCAGCTTATTATTCCTGGGTTCACGAACTTGTTAACTTTCATCAGGGGATTCCCGCATTGGTTCCAGAAGAGGACGAGGCACGATGGTGTTTCGATCATGGCGAAGTGGCATGGCCGCCAGGTTATTGATGTGGAGAAGGAGTATGGTGTTAAGAAAGATATCAGCGCGTAAGTTGTGCTGGGAGATGGAGACGAATTCGTTCTGAGAGCTGACCTGGTCTAGGTCAACTGTATTGGTGGATAAGGAGGATTAAGGCCGTCTAAAACTAAGGTTGGCACGCATTTAATGAAATGTGGAATGGAGTTTGGGAAACTGGGAAACGTATGACTAACGCTTCCAAGACGTTTTTGGAAGGATTTCCTCGTTGTGAAGAGAGGGGAGGCCTGTATCTGTGTAACCTCTTGCTTTGTGCAAATGATACCCGCACAATTTTTGTATAAACAATGTCATTCTTATGAGCTTCTGTCTAGTTTATGACTTATTGTGACAGCTTTAGGCAGTAAATCTTCCGGGTGACAATATTACAGCTCACGGCGGGTGTACAGCCAAAAGGAAGTAGAAAGATGATGACTGCTGCTGGCAAAGCTATATACATTGAAAAGTTCCCATCCAACTGGCGTGTCCGAAGCCTAGCCGCAGCTATCAAGTTAACGATATCGGTATCGTAACACTCTACCCCGCCTATCATCAAAAATCCAAATGCTCTCGCACACAGACTCGAAAGCCGCAATATTCTACGCTCCTCTTATATACCCAGTAATATCCAAACAATACCTCCGTTGATCTCCAGCTGTCAGTAAAAACTAAAGCCGCTCTCCACACCCATTTGAGGAACCTCTCTCATTCCATCATCAATCTCTTCATCACTACTCAAAAACAGACCCCCAGTGAAAGATTGAGCTAGTCCTTCAGACGCACCCTTGTGGAGAATCAACTTGTTCTCCGCATTTCCTCGTACCTCCCGCTTTGCACCCATACTGCCGGGTTTCTCGAATTTCGGCTGCTTAAACGCTCGGGGAGGAGTGGCACCGTAGAGCTCTCCATCCGCATCATGAGTATGCTTCAGTTCCGACCGCTCAGGACGCTGTTCGTCAACCATCCCCAGGTATGGCTGATACTGGATGTCAAATTCGGGATTATATTCACCAGCTCCCAGGTCTTGATCCTCCATCTCAGCAGCCGGAGCGCGAGTTTTCCCAGAAGAGATGGGGTGTCTGCCCCCGATAATTCCCGGGTGTCGTTGAAACCCAAACTCCGCTTCCGGGTTATACTCCTCGCTTTGCCGCGTCACCTCAGTCTTCTCTTCCGAAAATAACGATCCGAATCTCTCCCCCACCTCCGCTTGCCTCACTCCCCTCCGCTCCATCTCACCGCGCGCCATAAACCCCGCTTCATACCCTTGCGTCCTTGCCTCCCTCCTCACCCTAACCAACTCCTCGAGATATTCTCTTTGCAACTTCTCCTTCATATCCTCAATCTCCATCAGCGCCCTCTCCCTTCCCGCGACATCGCCCTCCGCGCGCGCCTGCGCGAGCTCGGCTTCCCTAACTCCGTGTGACTGCGCCGCGGCGACTTTGACTTTCAATGCAGAGATCTCGGAGTGATCTTTTGAGCGCTGCAATGCGAGTTCGGCGGATAGTCGCTCCAGAGTTGAAGAGAGGAAGGAGTGCTGCGTAGAGGCCGAGGCGAGGAGGGTGGTTGTTACGGAGGTGATGGTGCGGTCATAGGCGCTGGTGAGGTCTCGGTTTAGGGCGGCGAGGAGAGCTGGTATCGGCTCTGCTGGCTGGGTGGAGGTTTGTCGGTTATCGGCATTTGGGGTCGTGGGAATCGACGCGGGCGGCGGTTGGTGGCTCGGAAATGGGTTCTGCTCGGGGGTTACGGTTCGGGGAGGGCGGGTTGAGACGCGCTCCGGCGTGGACGAGTCGCTGCTTCTGGGGCCGGCCAAGGCGGTTACCGACACCCAGCCGTTATCTAGGGCGTCTTCGACGTAGCGGCACTGTGAGGATGTCCATTTCGAAGGAGGATTCGCTGGGAAACCACGGAAGTAGTCGGTAAAGTTCCATTTGTAAGCCGCGTGGCCAGATGGGTTGTCATAAATGATCTGAGCATGTTGTTTGGAATGAAAGTTGTAGCCAGTGGCAGTTTCTAAGAGAGTTAGAGGGAGGTTCAACAATTTCACAGCGTACGGCGACGGTGCTTACTGAGAAGAGCCCTCAAGCGGTCCATGACCCGTTGGTAATATTTTAACATTGTCCGGTCCTTATTTCTGCTTCTCGCGGACGACGATGTAGCTTCCACTGAAGCTGTGGTATCCGACCTTGAACGATAGTAGGATCCGCTTGGTTCTGTACCATTGCGGGAGTTGGTTGACGAGGCAGCCTTTTTCACACTTGAAGGTGCTTCTGAAAGATGCTCCGTATCAAGATCAGGCTCCCAAGGAACCGCAACCAGGTTCCCCTTTTGTAGAGCTGTAATACAGTTCTGAATCTCTGCGTCATTCCACTGCTGAGTTCTCGGTAACATGGACACTGGGTCATAGCTGTCGCCATTTGGAAACTGGGGGTACTTCGCGCTGAATTTCCACTGAAGCTTGAGATTTTTGACGGTTGCTTGTGTTGCATCACTATGGGTGTCCCACCATGCTGATCTTGCAGTCCCTACGAAAAGTTAGTATAGCATCCTCCGAGTATTGTATGCCAACATACCAGTTGCGGCTGCGATTTCATCTCGTAACATTTTCTAAATACCCTTGTGGCTTAACTGCAACTTCTGTGATGTTGAAACTGTTGCGGGTGACATTGTCTGCTGGTTCAGAGAGTTAAACAAGGTTAGATGCTAGGCAATGAGGAATACCTCTTTGCGCTAAAGCAATGTATTGCGTAGTGGAAGATGAATATGAAAAATATGCTGGCAACGTTGAGCATACATGTCTCGTTTATTAATAGACAATTGCCGGCCGTAAAGGTAAATTCACTCCAAATCTTTATACAGGGGAAATGCATCAAAGGACATAAAGCCAAACGCAAGGTAATTTTGGTGATGTGGAATTTCTTGGACAAGAAAAAAAAATCTGAAGACAATAATGAAGGTTCGATGATGGAGTCCTAAAATCTCCGTGCCAAATGTATTAACATCTTGTTAATTCTAAATATTCAATGGTATAGAGAATATTTCAAAATTAAAACTTGTTAGTTTGAAATTCCCCCGGATCCAACATATTATTATCAGCTCTGCCTGTACCTTTAGACTTAAATACCCTAACATAAATAAGTAAACAGTGAAAGAAGCTTTGACAAGATTGATTCCCTTTCTAAATTATTTTGTAAAGAGTGCTTGTTTTCTCCAAGTTCAGTCTCGGATGGGGGGCATGGCGAAATACTATTTCCATATTAAGGACTTGGCGTCATCCAAGTTGAATTAAGGTATACGCTACGGCAATATGTTGTTCCGCGGCACCCCGCTCGGGCCATTAATGACCACGTTTAAGCCTCCAGCTTCAGGTGCTTGACCAGATGCTTGACCAGGTGCCTACATCTCAGGAGATATAAATGTTCGGCCCTGGAGTTTCAAACATTGATGATTGCTTCAGAATACGAGACATGGCGGTAGAGTGTCATACTGTTCTTCAAAATCTATTGTTTAATCTTTATTGTCTTGACTTGGCTGGAATTGTCTATGGCCCAAGAGGTCAACCTATGTGCTGACGTCAGGATCCACTTTTCCATTCCTGTGAACGAGAATCAACACAAGGAGTATGAGGAGGTATAATATCAAAACAAAACAAAAATATTTAAATGCAGATTCTCAGGTGATTTGATTATGCATATTGCATGTTTATAATTTCCCTCCAGAAGGAAGTAACACAGGATATGCAGGGACGGGATTTTGCCATGGCTGGTTTGACCAGTCAAGGTAGCTCTCCGCTAAGTTAGCGCGAGATATTCCCCAACCAGCTATTGGAACCAAGTCACACACTCGCGCCAACAACGTCTCAACTCAGCCGCATTATATATATCGGATCATTTATATTCAACTTGATAACTACTGCGCCTTACATTGCTAATAAGTGATCGCCACTATCGAAAAGCGATGCGCCGAGCTGCGCCTTAAGCTTCGGCGACAACGACAGGCAAGCTCCAAGACCAAATCGTCACTCGCAGAGAGACATGGAGCAGCCCAAAGGCGAAGAGGGGCGTGCCTCCGCTCGACCCTCGGCTTTCCAGCCCTCAAGGAAGAAGAGGAACCACAGGGGTGGGAAAAAGAAGCGCTCAATGAAGCAATCATTCGCATCACCCTCCGAAGAAGATGTATCTGCCGTACTTGAGACGTCGGAAGATCGCAAGAATAAGCAAAGCATGGCAAGGTCCCCCTTAGACAGGCTACAGAATGGGCGGAATTCGAGTAATACGAGCTTGGAGAGCGAGGCACTGCTCGACCACCGGTACGTTTATAGCGTGTTTCCAACCGGAAGCTGTTGGCCTAACAATATTTAGAGAACAGAAGTTCATGAGGCCCCGAAGATCCTCGACATTACAACATAATGCGTTTGACCAGTCAATATACGAATCTCCTGGCTCCATCCGCCCACAATACACAAACCCCTTTGCCTCACAGGAAAGTGTGCGCAGCCGCCAGCCGAAGCGTGGATACTCCGGGCTCAATAGCGAAGAAAACGTGGATGAAGACGCAGACGAGCGGACACCGATGCTTGCTACTTCTATGCCAAGGAGTGGATACGGCCAAAGTGTGGGGTCGGGAGCCAAACCGAGCCGGTATGGTCGAAACGGCAGCAGCTCATCCGATATTAGGAAAGGGGTACCGAAATCGACCGGCCGAGAACCAACCTTGTCTGTCCCTCCTCAACCGTCGGTATCTTACAACGTCAATTACCCGCCTTCTGTTCCAGGAAGCCCTTCGACGAGCCCGGCCCATAAGCCAATGAGCTTTGGGGACATGCTGGGACGGGAGGAATTTCCAAGTGAAGCTGAGGAAACTGCCGAGTATCATGATAGGGGTGAGACAACGCCCGACCGGAGGTCAATGCATGGCTCACAGCAATCATTCAACGAGAGGCTAGAAAGACGACCAACAATCGCCGCAAGGGCAGAGGAAGATGTGTGCTTTCCTGCGGAAGCTATGTCAGAAATCACTGAAATTGCAGAAGAAGACATTGCGGAACGGGAAGGCAGCATATTCCACCAAAATGGAAGACGCCGACGTCCAAAGTGGCCAGATCTAGCCATTCTTGATGAATGGAGCAGAATTGAGAAGGACGGGAGAAGCGAGGAGCAGCGAGCAAAGAGGATGGTTGAACCACAGCTTATTGGAGGACGTCTGCGCCCAACTCATTCGCGAAATTGGCATCGGATAGAGGAAGATGCTCCGTACCGATTTACCTATTTCAACGAAGAATTCCCAAGCACTATCCACAGCCAGACTATTTCAGAACTTGAGCAGCCTGGTCTAAGTTTTCGGCAGCTATTTGTCCCTGACCGGCCTGAATTAAGCGACTCGTCTTCTGATGACGACGACGAGTACCTGGGGCTTATGCCATCAGAGCAACACCACCGCTATACTTCGAATGGTACTAATGCGGAGTCTAGAGCAACAACTCGCCAAAGCTCCTATATGGATATAAGCCCATGTTCAACTGTCCCTGAGGATAGGCGTCCGTCAGAAAAAGTTTCAACTCCTGCAATGAGGATTAAATTAAGCTCTACAAACACTACAAGCATCCCTGAATTATCGTTGCCACCACCAGAAGTTCCTCAAGGGCAAGCGAAAGAAGCTACGACGGAGCAAACATCAACTGGCACTAAGTCTCCCGAAGCCGCCAAAGAACGACCGAAACGTTACGGAGACAGGCCGACATGGTGGCTCGATGTCCTCTCTCCCACTGAAGCAGAAATGAAAGTCATAGCAAAAACATTCGGTATCCATCCGCTTACCGCAGAGGACATTATGGTTCAAGAAGCACGGGAGAAAGTTGAGCTGTTCCGCAACTACTACTTCGTCAACTATCGGACGTTTGAGCAGGACATGAACAATGAAGACTTCCTGGAGCCTGTCAACATGTATGTCGTCGTTTTCCGTGAAGGAATCATCAGCTTCCACTTCTCTCTTACCCCGCATCCGGCAAATGTGCGGCGACGAATTCGTCAGCTGAAAGATTACCTGATTCTCTCCTCGGATTGGATTTCATATGCCATTATTGATGATATTACGGATGTATTTGCGCCGTTGATTCAAACCATCGAGGATGAAGTCGATGATATCGACGATGCAATTTTGATGTTACATTCTTCGCAATCTAGCGAAAACATGGACGAGAAACGCTCCGACGCTGGTGGAAAGACTGTAGAAAACGGCGCTGACATGCTGCGGCGTGTTGGAGACTGCAGGAAAAAGGTCATGGGGTTGTATCGACTTCTCGGCAATAAAGCGGATGTTATCAAGGGTTTTGCGAAACGATGCAATGAGCACTGGGATGTTGCGCCAAGGAGCGAGATTGGGCTGTATTTGGGAGATATTCAAGATCATATTGTGACTATGACGGGGAATTTGAGTCACTATGAGAAGTATGCCTTCCATTTTATTATACTGTTGACATGACACTAATTGTAATAGGATTCTCGCCCGCTCGCACGGCAACTATCTAGCCCAGATTAATATTCGCATGAACGAGCGACAAGAACAGACTGCGGACGTTCTTGGCAAACTGACAGTATTGGGAACCATCGTCCTGCCTATGAATATCATTACTGGGTTATGGGGTATGAACGTCTGGGTGCCTGGACAGAATGCCGAGAACAGCTTGACGTGGTTTTGGTGTATTACTGTTGGTCTGTTGGTGTTTGGACTGAGTTGCTTCTTGATGGCGAGGACGCTGTATCGGATTGTTTGAGAGGGCATAGTATGTGGACAAGGGTCCCATGACTACTTTGTTAGAAACCTAAATATTGGATTTGACGCTGGATTAGCGTCTAAACAGGAGGTTGACAGTTATGTGATGTTGGGCGTATATGGCTTTCAGCATTTCTTGGATACGAACGAGAGATTCCGAAACCAACTCTGGCGCGGCCACCAGGTCCGGGGCCTTGGGCATTGTTTCCTCCGAATATATAGATTTGATTACAGAATAAAACAAACACATACGACCATAGACTCAAGAGAATTGGGCATCCCGTCCGCTCTGCCATACACAAGCTTGTAATCTACTTGCTTTTTACTCTCAATCGTGCCAATAGGCATAGTGTCAAATCTGAGCGTCGCCGCCTCAAGTTTTTGATCCTTTCACGATAATTCGGTTATCCCCCTCAGCTACCTGATGGCGACCACGTCAACAACGCAAGATGTGGATCTCGTATTAAGACGCGATGGACGCGATGGACGCGATGCACCGCGACTTTAGATGGCCGTGGCCGGGTGAGCGTGGGTGAGGGAGGGTGAGCGGGGGTGAGCGAGGGTGAGCGTGGGTGAGGCTTGAAAGTAGTATAAAGGCAGTCTCCCACCACCCTCACTTTTCGCAGTCTGCTATCTACAACATTCTCAACTCCTTTTCAAGGACCTACTTCCTGCTGCAATAGGGCGGAAGGCACTCTCCATACAGGATCATATTGATCTGGCAAAGAAGCGAGGATATTTTGTGCAGTGCTCACCTGATGAACAGAAAGTGAAGAACCAGGTTGAACAGTGTAGTCTCAGCGACACTACCAAAAACAAGCACAAGGAAGTAGCAAATATATTCCAAGAGTAGGTAAGACTTAGCAATATATACAGGGTACTAATAGAGATATTAGGTTTCTTGCTATAAGGCCGGAGAAGGCGCCGCTAGAGCATGATAGCAATCTATACAAAGACTTTGTTGAATAATATACTGTATCACAACATGGTCGAATTAGAGAACTTCCAACAGTTGACAGTGTACTTAATATCTGGTTCAGATTTTCAGGCTATCAAAGCCATACTACAAAGTCTAAGATAGACAAGAATGTCGTTAGTGATGTTGCTGGTGTATGTATTATACCCTCTCTTATTAAAGCTCTGATTAACATATACTAGTTCATTGAAGGTCCCTTAATGCAGAAGTATGATTTATGCACGAAAAAGCGCGACAAATTCTTGGTCACTGAGAAGGACCTAGAAATATTGATGACACATCTATGGTGTTCTGACGACCACAACTATCTACATAAGCATTATAGAGTCCAACTATCTTTTGGTCTAATTTGCTTTTCTAAAACTGGTGCTCGAGCTGGTGCTATAGTAGAATCAAGTTCATATAGAGGGACAAATGAGGCGATTGCTTATAAAGTATATTTATTCCCTATATAATGCCACCTTGCTAATCGACTAGGATTGCCACATTTATATATTACGGGAAGCTAGTGGAGGCTTCTCCTGGCAACTTGAATTGATTTAGCGATATATGAAGGGGAGACGCAATGATGAAAATGACAAGTATATGCTTTACCCACTTCTTAATATAAAGCTTACTAGACAACAGTATTCATATTGTATTGAACTCGGCAAACGATTTGCAACGAAATGGTATAATGTTCTTCTTTGCTATAGCAGCTGCCGACAAAGCTTTTAAAGGTTATGAGACTTTAGACGACCTTATGATAACCCGCTTGCTAAGGGGTAGAGACTCATGGACACTAGGGTGGAAAGATGATGCATGCGAATGTCCTGTCCTTCGGATGGTGTGCGCAAATGGTGTAGACGAAACTAGAGCGCTTACCTTTGCAGTACTCCGGGACCAAATTGTATCACCTGGTAAACGCATTGGCTACCGAGACAATGTGAAGGTCTACGCCATTCGTACTAATGTTGCAAATAACGTCAAAAGTGAGATCGCCCTTCTATAATAGTTGCTCTTTTCTAATTTTAAAAAGATCCAGAGACATGCAACCAGGTTTTAGGCCACAGAAGCAATGAAATTCATAACCGACACTATATATCAAAGATTGTCGATATATCAGACTATATCCCCAGAACCTCGTCCACCAAGAACATTGAGATGTTGCGCAGTATGAATCATCGACATAATAGACACGCCCCAAGAAACCTTCTATACAAAGAGCAAGATGAGTTTGATCGACCTCCTGAGGTTCAAGAGCTCAATAAAAGCATAGCTGAGGCGACAGCTAAGTTGGGCAATAAACCAGACAAAAACTCGGCTCAGTTTAAAGAGCGATAGAAGTTATACACTAAGAAAGGCACACTGCTTCATTCAGCTCGGGAATCATTCAGAGAGGAGTGGTTCTCCGCTAGTTTTGATAAAGAAGCTCTACCGCAACTGCAAGAAGAGGAAGATAATGAAACTCTAACTGAACTAACTTCTACATTTCCCTTAATCCGCCACCTCATGCCAGAACGCGATTGTATTACCAATAAATTATTCGTTACCAAAGATCTATAGAGCAAAGAAGGGCAAGCTGTTTTAAGAGATATCTACAACTTATACAATAATGATAACCAAGTAGCATACCGACCAGATGAACAGCCTGTTGATGGAGTATTCCCTTGCAGCAACTGTTCGATGGTTATAATAGAGTAAGCATATAGTTCCCAGTATGAATTAAAACTAACAGATTCAGGTTGAAGCCTCAGATGCGTTCCAAGTATATACACACCTGCCGCCAACACGAGCTGCAAGATACCCAAAGTCAACAACCTAGTATATACTCCCGCCAGCTTCGAAACCGAAAGCTCCCATTTGCAGAGTACTGCTTTATATGTTGCAAATGGAGCCACAGTGAGGATGACTGGAACAATCATTGCAAATGGCATCTTGAAAATCTAACAATGAGATATAGGCTCCTTTCTTTTCGCTATACACTTACAATCGCAGGTTACTGTCTATTCTGTATGAACGACGACAGCCTTTCTCTATCGCAAAGGATGCAGCAATAGATGACGAAGTCCACGCTACTCAATCACATTGACAAGCACATTAAGACTTATGCGAAAAAGGAATGCCTATATCCCTTATGTCACATACCACTCATGAACACTTCAGACTTCCGGGCCCATTTTCAGGATACTCACTATATTGAGGAACCCCGTTCAAACTATATGAGTAGGAAACGGAAGAGCGAAGATGATGAGGGGGGGATATAAGGCACGAAGGGCGAGGCTTTAAAGCATATGAGCAAGAAGGCAAAGAATGAGGATGAGAAGGTAGAGGAGGAGTATACTGGATCTTCGACATCATAAGATAGATAATACTGGTTTTGTTTCAAATTGCGGGTGGTTGCTATAGCTCAAATTGTAGGTGTTGTCTGGATATAGGCGAGGCCATTGGAAGCCAGGGCAACTATATAGCATACACTGACATATATGTAGCTCTATAGAATTCTAGCCTAGAGAATCAGGCATAATAAGGCATTAACATCCTGAAAGGCTATTGCCCTATGTTATTTCCACCCAATTATCCTCCTTGTTATGGCTAGCGGTTTCGGCTGCTTTGCCGCCGACACTCCGGTTATAATAGTACTAAATATATTGGCGATTTGGCCACCTATAATATAGGGGTAAACACAGGCACCTGAGTTTCCTCAGGCACCTGGGTTTACAGGTACCGGAATATTATCAGGCACCTGATAATTGCCGGGTACCTGGGTTTGCAGGTACCAGGCTATTCGCGGGTACCGGACTACTAAGGAGCTCCTAGGAGGCACGTGATGGAACTATGAGAACTGAAGGAACTGTTGCAGTTCCTATAGTTCCTCGCAGTCCCCTTTGGCACGACGCCACTATATAAGTAGATAGTTATTTCTTAGTATAGGAGCTTCATGCTCAACTCAATATAGTATTCTTTATATACTGTAATGTGTTTACGAAAAGACTTAGTGTATGATCCCCTGCCTCCTCTGACAAGTAAACCGACGCAACGAAACCTCTGTGATAGTCTACAGTCTAGACTCTCAGCATTACACTCCTCTACCCAATTATCCTCCATTCAACGCCTTATAACAGCATTAGCCATAGTTCGCAACCACAACTACAACTCAAGCTATAGTTTGAATTGCAATCTGAGAACGACAATAGTATATATTATTCATCTTATGACATATGATTTTCGTCCTCATTGAGTACTTCATTACTGACCAACTGCGAAACCTTGAAGCTCACTACCCCAGCGGTATCCTCGCCATTATAAATTGCCTTCGAACCCCCTTCTTTTTCTGCAGCTATACCCGCAATTGATCCATGCGCATTTCTCCAATGTTTCCATAATGAGCATTGACACTCCCGAATTAACGAGGCTTGAGACGCTTCCGATAGAGATTCTCTATACTGTTGTCGACCACCTTCCACTCTGGCAGGTCAAAAATCTTTCCTGCGCCAGCAAATGGCTCCGACAGGCCTATCTGTCGATCCTCTTCTGTCACATGATGTTTGAGTTCTCTCAGGCTGGGATTGAGGGACTCAACGACCTCTTGAAGTCAAATGTTTGCAGCCATATTGCCTCCTTCACCTATGAAATCACTGAACTGCTGAAGACTGGTATATATCTCCAGTCGCTCGCTGAGTTACACTGATACTACTCATGAAATCGAGTAGAAATACTAGATTTTAACTGTTTTAGGTCCGAAGTTCTAACTCCCGATAGCCATATGGAGCAAGCGAAAGATTTGTATAATGCAGGGTATAAAGAAGATGAGTTCCATTCGTATATGGCCATATACAAAACCGTTCACGGCATTTGTAGAGAGCAGCGCAGCATTGTTGATGAGGGCGCTGACCTGGTTCTATCATCTGTCTTCTGTGCACTTCCTTTGTTGCAGGAGGTGAGATTGTCCTTCTGTAAGGTGCTGGACGATGACGGCTGGCTGTTGACCCCAGATGTGGTCATAAAAAACGAATTTTACAAGCACAATCTACAAGTCGTTTCGAGCGCCATTCAGCGTGCCAGAAGCGCAGGCGTTGCTATTCATACCATTAGCTTGTTGCACTTCGAGCTTCCATTCTACGAATCATGGGAAGAATCTAATCTGGGCCCTCTATCGGAGTCTCTAAGACAGCTGCTGAAGAACGTCAAGGTACTACATGTGTATAGGGTCTCCGAATGTGTTCTGGAACTGCTGTCTCACTGCGCATCTGATCTGCATCAGCTTGACATATGTGGAGTGGTGGCTCCTGAAAAGGTCATCAAGGATTTTTTCGAGACCAACAAGAAATCCATTCGTTCTATTGGCTTCCATGACGTTGGAATTCTTGGAATTCTTAGGTTGAACCGCCCATATAGAAAAACTCCACTGTCGGCAAGTATGCTTTGCCATATATTGGGTGTGTGTAACGCTGGGTCTTAAACTTATAAGACTCACGGGGTTTCTTGCGTAAGGTTTAACTTATCAGAGGAGGCAGGGGATCACACACGAAGGCTTCAAGTAACACGTTACTAGTATATAACAAATACTGTATTGAGTTGAGCACGAAGCTCCTATCTAAGAAATAACTATCTACTTATATAGTGGCGTCGTGCCAAATGGATCCTGTCTGCTACTCAGACGATCCCTAGATGATACCTAGACGCTCCTTAGACGATCCTGGATCTCAAAGGATCGGGATCACGTGTCCTGGTTCTCGTAACCTCCCCCTGACCAATGACTGTAGTTTCTCACATGCAGCTTCTCATCCAATCCCTCGCCTGGCGCTAATGGTGGGGTGAGCCGTAACAGTGTGCCAGAGTCCACACTATGCCAAGCGGCTGATTGCGGCTGTCTTCTCTGGCGGAAAGAAGGATGGCGGCTGATGTTTAGCGACGACTGCTCACAGCTTTCCACTAGAACTTCTACTAAGAGAAAATATAATGAGCTGCAATGAGCTGGACTGTCCGTTCTATATAGACAATGAGACCCTTTCTCCATCGCAAAGGATGCAGCAATGGATGACAAAGTCCACACTACTTAATCATATTGACAAGCATATTAAGACTTATGCAAAAAAGGAATGTCCACATCCCTTATGTCACATACAACTCATGAACACTTCAGAGTTCCAGGCCCATTTTCAAGATGCTCACTGTATTGAGGAGCCACATTCAAACTAGGTGGGCATGAGAAGGTAGAGGAGGAATATACGGGATCTCCCGAATTAGATAGATAATACTGGTTTTGTTTTCAAATTGCGGGTGGTTGCTGTGGCCGAGACTTGTACGAAAGGTGGCTGCTTCAACATTTCTAGATTCGGCACTGGCGAGGTGAACCAAAACAGTTAAGATCAGGCGGCAAAAGGCGATAGATCTTATTGTCGGAAGCAACCAAGCGTGCTACATTCCGGTCTGTTTGCTCCCGACCTCTCAAGAAACGACAATTAATTCAAATCATCAGGATAGTCGTGACCATTCAGCTGGTGCTGTACCAGAGCTGACCCTGTTTTCTGTCTAACTACTTTTATTCTGCCTGCCCTCATAATCATAGTTCCATTTCCATGAGATATATAAACCATGCTTCTAATATACTTCTACATAAGTCCAGGAGCCGCGCTGATCTATGAACGCTAGAAGAAATCAGTATTTCTACTGTGTAACACGAGACGTGACCTTACCAATTTTCCAGAAGGTTTACAAAATCTATGAGCCAAACATTCCCCTGATCGTCGAGAAGCATGTTCTGGGTATGCAGATCGAAGTGGCATATCACAAGCTCTTGGAATTGACCGGTAAAAGAGGGCTGTATAGTGTTTACAAGTCCGAATTCCTGGCAGATGATAAGGCGCTTATTGAACCACTCTTCCAATTCTTCCTGCGAGAGAAACGGGCCGGCGCCATAATCGGTGAAGTATGTGCCGTTTGAGATTCCACCGCCAATAGGGCCGGGAACGGCCAATCTTGTACGCTGAAGTTCTTGGATCATCTCGTAAACCTACTGGTGTATACTGAGGCGGCGCTCTGAACTGAGCCCGGCCCACACGTCTGAGACCAGATCACCATGGACAAACTCCATCACAATATAAGTCGTGGTCGACTCTTCCTGTAACAGGGCTGCTTTCGTTTCCCAAGCATCAAAGACCTTTGGCAATCGCACATGTGTCATTTTCGCAACATATTTCATCGTCCTCGCCTCCCAAAGATGAACCCCAGAGCCATACTTTACCACAACAGAGCTGGAAATGCGAGCGATTTGTGTATAGGCTTGGCTATAGATTTTTGGCGCATCGTCCAAAGCTCAGATAATATCTTCTCTTGAAATAGACTCCAGCGACCAACCCTCGAGGGGGAAGGCTTGAGAGACTTATTGTGCTTTGGGCATGTCGAGTATAGTGCTTCGCGTTGACAGAATGTATAAAGCGAAGATGGGAGCGAGGGTTGCGGTAGGTGTTGATGGGAATGGTGAGGTGGATTTGGCGCCTGCTTTTAGCAAAGAATTGCATTCGTCTTGATAACTCTATAGAATAAATGCTGCAGAGTGGTTACAGAAGAGCGGGATAGGAAGTGGGAGTGGAATCCGACAGATTCAGGAAACATCCCGCTAATATTTACTACTGAGGTATCACATAAATCCAAAGTCCATCCGCTTAGTTGTGACATATACAGCCAAGCCGGCTTAAAAGGTGTGGTAGCTAAGAAGAAGGCAAGGAATTATCACAAGTTACTCAAGAATAGAGGTTACTTAGGAGTTCGTTGGCGAGCGTTCTATTTTCAGTAACTAGTACCCGGTTGCTGACGTGAGCAAGTCTGAAGATCACCTGATACACCCAATATGCGAACCACTTCTATTGTTTCATTATACTATACAGAGGGTTGAAATCGGATCTTCACGATTCAATGCGATTCATGCGATTCAATCTTTACAATAGCAGCTTTATCTGAAGGGTATACAGACAAGCTTTTACGTCGATCAAATCTAAAACTCAATCTAGGGTATTCACCTTGCCACAATTCACCTTTGTTGTTGGTGAGAACACCGTCAAATTCACCGTCCATATAGCTGCAATTGCCAAACAATCCAAGCGCTTGATGCTCTTATCGACGGTCCTATGAAAGAAGCTCAGACTGGGATAGCAAGGTTAGAGGATATGGATAAAGATACCTTCGTCCATGTCTGTCAGTTTGCGTACACAGGAGACTGAGACTCCGGTTTTCATCCAACGCCCAGATTCTGGACTTCCGGATAAGTCCTTTTCGGTATGGCCATCTCCAAACGTTGATGCCAATGAGCCAGGCGAAATAGCAGAAGAGCCAGAGCCAGAGGCTGCGCCAGCAGCTGTACTCGGCACGCCTTGGTGATGTTGCAGAACTCGTTACACGTAAGAGTGTAAGGATGCCTCCTTACCCGGGTGCCGTCGCGGGCCACCGACAGGCAACCCCTTATATAGTTATTTCCTTTGCGGACCTGACTCGGGTCCTGTAACCGATAGAAGTCATGGACCCCGCCTGATGGATTGAACCAGAGTAGGCACCGAGGCGAACCAGTCATGCTTTGCATGTCGAACCGCACCCAGGAACTCAGGGTCAACGCAGGCCTGTTGCGGGAGTAGGGGTTAGGGGCTAGTGAAGGGCTAGCCGAGTCGGACCCGTTTCGGGTACTTCACGATTCTGGGCGACAAAGCTCCCCCTTCATCTTTTTTGTATCTTTCGTAGTAGACCTATAGGATAGCACCGCAACCCATCAGACTCGCACTCCCATATGCACTTATTCTGAAGCCAGTGCCCTGTGTCCTTACAAAGAGCATACTCCGGATTTGCTCATGAAATGGACGATTCACGATCTCTTGTAATGGATTATCTCACATGTGAGGTAACAGATCTAATTCGCTCTCCTGAGTTTGACCAATTACTTGAGCAAGGGGGACCTTTCGCCAGAGATCTTGTACATATGATGGTGAAGCGCATCGGATAAGGTCTAATTCTAAATCGATCAAATATTTGCAGATACATGAATCGTGCGCTAGTGGAGATGTTTCGGAGACAGAAACTAAACGAGTAACGGTTGCATTCACCCAAGTCGCATGATGCACCTTGCAACTTTCTTATTGTCAGGAATCCAGCAGCTCCGTGAGCTATCATAATGCGCATAGAGGCCCTAAAATAAGCAGTATAAAGCAGTTATCGCGACTTTCCGACCTGTTAATCATTAGATTTAGTCCTACCGTGCTCTATTAGTCTGCCAATCTCGGTAGTTATGTTAGACACACGCAGGGAAGGTTGACGCAAGAGAGATCTGCGGCCTTTCGAAGAGGGTATGACTATGCAGGTTTGATAAACATTTCGTTCGCGTATATAGGTTGTCTACCATTGTGCTAAGACATAACCTCACTGTCATTTCTTCACAGTCCTGTCTGCATGTCGCTTGCTATTCTTAACCTCCAAAATATACTGGTCGTGTAAGATAGGTTCCCTATGCTAATGCCCCAATCCGAAGACAAACAACCAAGCAGTCTCCCTCAACACTAAATAATCTAACAGTCAAAGTCAAAATACCAACCGCAATTATGTCACGCATTGATCATTGCCTCCAACTCGACGACCAGAGCTTTGCTCTACAGCTTCAACTCGAAGAGATCAATTCTCAGCTCGCGCTTCAATCCGGCAAATGGCCTGAAGAGAGCCCTCCAGATTTCGCATTGGCATTCAATGACTTCGAGGCTGAGCTAAAGAGGGCGATTGTTCTGGTCGAGGATCTGAAGTTCGCTCATAGCATTGCTAAAGCTGTTGATTCTGATGCTGTGGCCATCGAAGAATCAAGGATCGAGGAGACACAGTCCGTTCAAGATCGAAACTTCGCCTTAAGCTTGAATGAAGGTGATCATGTGCCATCCCAGGATGTCACCGACCTACCAGATATGCCCCAACCTGGAGCGGAGCCAGCTGAATGGGACAATGTCCTGCGAGCTACTGCGGCTTCGACTTTCAGCATCGAGTCCTGTAGCACTGTTGCTGGTCCTTCTGCCCATTACTCTCGCCACCAGGAAGCCGTCCTTCAGCAATTGCCCCAGCTCAAACTTGAGTGCATTGTCTGTGGAGAGTCCGCCTATCCTCATGCCACTGTGCGCTTGGCATGCAACGACATGTATTGCAGACCGTGCCTGAAGTCCTTCTTCGTACGCGTTGCCAAGGACGAAGGCCTTTTTCCACCAAAATGTCACCGCCAACTAATTGATATCTCGGTCATTGAAGCAGACTTCTCAGTCGAAGAGTTGACGGCCTATCGAAGTGCTGAACTGGAATTCACTAGCAAAGATAGAGTCTACTGCGCCGACAAGGAGTGCACCAGGTTTATTCCCATGTTGCAGCGAACCCCGGATTATGCTTCCTGTGAGGTCTGTAGTGCTAAAACTTGTATCCACTGCAGAGAACTAGCTCATGATGGGGGTTGCCCAGCCGATGAAGCAAGGCAGAGTCTCCTTACTTTCGCAGATGAGCTAGGTTGGAAACTCTGTTTCGGATGCGGTGAAATGGTGTCTCGATACGAGGGCTGCGACCATATGACATGAGTGATATCTGCTGCTACCGATTGTGCAAGTAAAAACTGACGCGAATTACAGTTGTAGATGCAGTGCTGAGTTCTGCTACAGATGTGGTGTAAAGTGGAAGGAATGTCTATGTAGCGACTGGGTGCCGGAACTACTCGATCGAAGAGCTCAGCAGATTGTTGACAGAGAGGCTCCATGGCCCTTAGAACCTGCTATTCGTCAACAGTGCGTGGTGGCTATGGCACAGGAACTACGAACCAACCACGAGTGCGACCACAGTGGCAAGTTTACTAGACTTGAAGGATCGCGCTGTGGCAACGCCTGCGAGATGTGCGGCACGAGACATTGGAAGTACATCCTAAGTTGCAAACGTTGTCATATGCTGGCTTGCGAAGACTGTCGGCGCCATAGACTGTAGACCCTCAAATCTGTTAGTATCAACTCGTAGCATTGTCAATGGCAAAACTAGAATAGATTGGAACTCCCTACCCTCGTTACTTCTTGAATAACATTTACCAAGTATCGAACGTCCATATCATTGGAATCTATTTCGGAGGAAAGATGGCTACGCAGTATGATTCTATCACAGGAACGAGCTCATCCATTAATGTTAGTCACATATTGCAACCTCCCGCAAGTATATCCGAGGATGAAGAAGACTATATATCTGCTCAAGAATACCAACCGAGCAGAACAAGTTCACTATGTCGACATACAACGAACGTTAGCAGCGAAATGGGTAAGTCCAGCAAAATCCTTGTTGTTCTGTTATACAATGAGACGCTGACACTTAGCCATTGCAGACTCCGACGATGACTTGAGTTGGTATATGTCTAGGGTGGAAAGGCTTAAAATGTTTGACGATCGATCAGTAGCATAAGCCACCAGCGTTGGCTGCTGCCTCGATCACAGCTGTAACCACCTCTTCTGTAATCATCACGTCTCCTCGGAGATCGAGAAGCAGTTCCATCACCCCTACGCCACTCCTAGAATTCCCTGCTGCTGCCTTGATCACCTCCTCTGTAATCATCATGTCGTGTCCTCGGCGGTTGAGAAGCAATTCCATGACCTCAACACCAATCTCAGGATTCCCTGCTGCTGCCTTAATCACCTCTTCTGTAATCATCACTTCGTCTCCTCGACGGTTAAGAAGCAGTTCTATAACCTCGATGCCACTCTTGGAATTCCCCGCTGCTGCCTTGGTCACCTCCTCCGTAATCATCACATCATGTCCCCGGCGGTCGAGAAGCAGTTCCATAATGTCTACACCACTCTCAAAATTGCCCGCTGCTGCTTTACTCACCTCCTCTGTAATTATCACTTCGTCTCCTTGGAGGTTGAGAAGCAATTCCATCACCTCTACGCCACTCCTAGAGTTCCCTGCTGCTGCCTTAACCACCTTGTCTGTGATTACAATGTCTTCTCTATGGCGATCAAGAAGTAGTGTCATGAGCTCGTGGTCAAATGTCCCCGCGATAAGCTGAACCATTCTTTCTGTGACTTTAATGTTTACTCCTTGGCGATTAAGAAGTAGTATCATGGCCTCTTTGCCATAAGACTTTGCTGCTGCCCTAACTGAGAATGTAGGGAGGATCGATTTAGAATTAGACCTCATCATATGTACAAGGTCCGTTGCGAAAGGGCCCCCTTGCTCAACTAATGATGCGAATTCATGAGAGTGCATTAGACTTGTTACCTCACATGTGATGTAGTGCATTACAAGAGACCGTAATTCGTCCATTTCATGAGCAAGATCCGGAGTATTAGCATACGCATAACGTACCAGCTCCACAACATCGCCCCGGATGTGCCGAATATAGAGTAAAGGTGAGTAATGTCTTATGGAGCTTATGCAGACTGAGTGACGTCAAAGCTTCTATCCCCCATTTATCGGCAAATATATAGAGGCGTGCGTGGCCAAGAAAGGGGATCAATAACATAAGATCCGCAGTCTTTGCAAGAGCAGGCAAATGTACTACCTGCACTACAGCAGGCATCTGCAGGTGCAGACATGTCCGCTTTCTGGTAGGTCTTGCCAGCGTCACAGCTGGGAGATCCAGGACAATCGGAAGTGACGGTTTTTTGGGTTGGTTTGACGTCTCTATGCTTACGCTTGCTGTTTGATCCGAGATATTACGTAGAAAATCTTGCAAGGCCTATAGCCTACCTCAAGTTGCTTTTGGTGGCCACTTCAATGTCCACGCCCACAATGTAATTATGTCGCCTTCTTCCTGTGGATAGTTCCCTAGCACCTCGAATACTTTGACGCGCTCGAAACCCGTCTTCTGTAGCACGCTATGGCTTGGCTTATTGTCTGCCGTCGTGATGGCCGTAAGGCACTCTTTGGCAGCGGTGACCCCTTCGTTCAGCTCAACCGTCTCCGCATCTACCACGACCTCCGTCCGTACCCTCGGAAGCACCCAGTACGCCTCGAGGAAGGCGTTGACGAACTCAGTTGCATAGCCTTTGCCATGAGCCTCCTTGCGGAACATGTACCCGATCTCAGGCCACCCGACCTCGCCCACTAGCAAATGACAGCCCCCCGTCCCGATCAAAACGTTTGTCTTGCCGTCGCAGATAGCAAAGTTATATGTGTCATTACCTGGGGACCCCATCAGCTTGTCTAGAATTTCCTGCGACTCTGTGCGGTTTATGTCTGGCACACCCTTCTTGGTGTATTTCATCACCTCGGGCTGCTGGCGAAGCTCGTAGATGGCGTCAATGTCGCTTGCCTGGAACGGTCGAATGATCAGCCGCTCCGTCTTGATGGGATTGCGTTCTGATGTCAATGGGTATGGTTGGACTGGCAGCGTGGTCTGCACAGTTATGGAGTTCTTTTGTGTTACTAGAAGCGCCATCTCCAGTGTTGTAGATGATCAAGCAGGTCCACAGAAAGGTGGGATATTTCAATTTGGCCGTGAAGAAATCGAAAAGTGCGGTTGTACTGCGGTCTTGTCGAGGTATCGTGAGGGAAGCCGAAGATGTCCACTGCTCATTTGGTGTATTATGATGGTATGGGCCAGGGCGGCAGACGCTGGGAGACTAGGCTTTTACGGCAAAGTCCTGGACCTTTGAATCGAATTATGTCAGATAAAGGCAGTGCGCCTATTGTATACTGGGTGGATCGGTGGATACGCGGCCCCTCAATTTAGTAAGGCCCAAAACCAAGTGGAGGATGCACACGACACAAATGTCAAGAGCCTGCGATGGCTTTCACCTCGCAGTAGTACAGGGCATAATGAGATCAAGAATGTCCATAGTTGGAATTGCCATGCCTATGGGAAGGCCGTTGGTTTTGTAGATTTAGTCGCACCAACTCAAAATCACGTAAACTTCACAGTGTAGTCGCCCGTGGCTTCTTTGATATTGGCACCTCTGCACTTTTCTGGGGCTCAATCTATCATGGGAAATAAGAGCAAGGCACCTGAACAAGGTACGTAAGCTAAAACGGGCACACTCCAGTACTATTACGACATTGACGCGAGACTGACACGAAATTGACACGAAATTGTCGCGTCGCCTCACCCCGCTCACCCTGCTCACCCTGCTCACCCTTGCTCACCCCTCCGCTCACCTGCTCACCCTCGCTTCAGCCCCTTAAGGCGGCAAGGGACTCACCCACTAGGCTGGATGTCACCAACCGAAGTAAAAAGCAAGTGGTTGCTTGAGATCGGTGGTTTAGTAGTTGGGTGGGTGACCACCAGCGAATACCCACTGTTGTATGTTTTTTTTGTTTTGTTTTCCCCCCCCCCTTTTTTTTCTCTCACGTATAATTCATAATAGTCTCAATCGTGCTAAAAAGAATAGCGCCGAACATAGGACGTCTGGCTAACGTTCGGTGCTCCGATTATAGATCTATCCCCAGTGTTGCCCAAGTAGTACTCGCCGTGAATACTACTCGCCGAATACCCCAAGTACTACTCTACTCGGGTGATATTTTCAAGTACTCGAGTATTCGCCGAGTACTACTCCGAATACTCGAGTACTGCCAAGCACTTGGCAAAGAGGGGTAAAATAGATCATAGAATAGAATAGATAATTGAAGCTTTCTTCCACTTGAGCGTTCTGTATTACTTCCTGTAATGAGTGACTCTTCGCTGTCGCCGGTGCCGGCTGAGTATCAGTCTGATACTTTAGAGCTGCCGCCCCTTATTATGGTGCCCCTTATTTCAGTGCCGCAAATGCCTCTACAGCTTCAATTACCTGATTCTTCTTCAATACTCTTTTCCAAAGGACTATTCTACTATACTATATTAGATACAGTGCCTACAAGAATCCAATACCAATGCCTTCAACTTTAATTGCAGATATACACCGAGCCAGCCCCTAAAGAACCAGACGACAAGCAATCTATAGAAGCATCTTAAGAATCAGCACCCATTAGTATATGCAGAATATGATAAATCATCAATTCGAAGCTCATCAATACCCTCTACATCTGCTTTCTTCCAGCCCCGCCAAACACCTAGTAATGCCCCAAGTTCATCGAAATATAGAGAGCTTGTTCTCTCTTTTATAGTATCAAATAACCTACTATTACACCTTATTGAAAGCCAATCCTTTCAGCAATTAGTTCACTATTTAAATCCTATAGTCTTAACTGTTAGTAGAACTACAATTGGACAGGATCTATATTGACTATTCTGCTATCATAAAGCATAGCTTCAAGTAGAATTACAGCAGCATATTAGAAGCGGTAGACAACTGGCAATAACAACAGATACTTGGTCTGCTCGAAACTATTCTGAGTATACAGCGGTTATAGTACACTGGATTAATGATAATTGGCAAATGAGAAATACCATACTTAATATTAGCTAGGTAAAATGTACATGCATTCAAAAGTGATCTGGCGGCTTACAAAGAACAGTCGGGGAACCATTTGCTTCTCGAACCCTTGCCATGACACTTTTAATCTGGGCCATGTCACTTAGGTCGCATTTGTAATAAGTGATATTTTTTGCTCCCCGTATGTAAGCAAATCAAAGAGTAATACGGAACCTGAATCTTGACTTACATGGGGAAAAGGTCAGAGGCAAGATATCTAGGACTACCACACGATTTCCTTCCTTCGCCAGACGTGTAGCCACACTAGCCCCGATCCCACTGCTCCCACCAGTGATCAGCACCAGCTCCTTGTTTGGATTCCATGGTTTTGCTTTTGTGAAATTATTATTCGCTCCCCAGTTTAAGAACTGGGTTATCCAAAAGACCCCCCCTGCTATCGCGAGAAGTATTGAGCTTTTTTTCAGATACTCTCGAGAACCAGGCCCTAAATATGCAAGGTGGTCGAGCTGAAACTGCCGACAGAATAGAAAGAATGGTACACTAAACAATGGGTTGAACACAGTTCTCGCGAGTATATAGCTGATAGGGTCTATGAATAGCCCCTCCCGCGGGATAAGCCGTTTTCGTGGCATTGAAAAAGAGTTGAAGGTCATTTTCATGGATATTGGCAATATAATAGAAACAGTGCTGGTGCGGTGGTGGATGATTGAGATGTATGTCTGGTGTTGAACCATTATATTTGGTGTAACATGAGGCGCAACCACTCACCCCTCGTGATTCCGGTCATAGTCGGAATATCCGGAATGACTCCGCGTCCACCGGACCAAGTCGTCGGGAGAGAGCTGGTACCTCTGGCTTCCTTCATGACGAGTCGGGAGGGAGTATGTATAGACTCTGCTGTCAAACGGACGGCTGCTCAAGATATCCTGCTGCTTACGAAAAACTTATGGGAGTTCGGGGGAGGACTGTGGTGTTTCGGTATTTTGCCTGGCCTTGACTATGGATTTTATTGGACCTTTCAATGGCAGAAAAGTAGACTCTTGATTCCCCAATGGTCGATTTAAGGTATCCGCTAGGACCCTTCTTACTCCGTTCCGAAAGGCTCCCCCACCAACCCCACCATCAAGGCATACAACTTTATCCAATCACCATCTACCCACCACAACCTCAAATAAGCCAGCCAAAGATCCAATTCAGTACAGCACATCACCTTACTAAACAAACCTCAAAATGGCTCCACCATCCCCTCTTGGAATCGCAACGTCCTCTCTCCAGCGATTGGTCAAGGAAGAAGCATCCTACTACAAGGAGCTGGAGAAGCAAGAGGCCCGCCTGAAGAAGGTCGAGGCTAGCACCGAAGAGGATGAAAACAGGGAATACACCCTGAAGCAAGAGGTAAAGCCCCCCAACTCTATCCATCTACCCCCTTCCCCCTTCTATTCTCAAAGTTGTTGTTTTTGGCAAAGCTTGGAATAGCTATACGTAAGACAATATAGCAGTGTATTAACGACATAACGATTTAGAGAGCAGCTATTGAGGAGACCAAAGCCGTCTTCCCAACGCTCAAGCAGCGCATCGAGGACAACCTTGAGAAACTCCGTGACCAGGTTGAAAAGGCGCAGGAGAGTAACCCCGAGGCGAAGGTTCAGGACGAGATTGTGAAGGCTCAGAGCGCGATGGAGAGCGCAGAGGAGGCGCTCAAGGGTGCTGCGGTGAAGGCGTGAGGTGGTATGGAAAAGGGCGCATTTGCATATGCGTATTAGGGGGATGAAATGAGGGGTAAGCGTGTGCTTTGGTTAATGTAGAGGGTGGGGCTTTGTCACAAGTTTATGGTGGAATTGAGCAGTTTTACAATGTGAATCGGGTATTGCGCCGGGTAGTATACAGCTAGCTACTATCTATACAAGCTGAAGAACTTCAATTCTCCTTGGTATTAAGTGGTATCCATCTTATCCTCTGTTCCCGTTGCCTCAGCACTACCAGATGCACTGGGCTCATGCACTGTTACTTTTAGAATCTCCACTTCCTCTCCTTCCTCAACAGCACTATCCACATCAGCCATAGGCGAATCAACACCAGCATCCGCCATCTCCGCATCGCCCTCCTCAGCTATTAGCCTTCTCCTCTCCGAACTAGTTGGCGAAGCTGCACGACTCCCGGGCCTGCTTCCTCCACGACTGCCTGCACGACTACTCGCCCGACTATTCGATCTCGAATAGGTATTCGGCACCGGCTTCAGCTTCGAGTTCTTGTACGTGTTCTCCGGCTCAGTGCTCGTCGCCCTCGCCCTGGGCGTTGACGCGCCATCTGGTCTCGGTGTTGCTTCCCCGCTGTCCTTTGGTGTTTGTCCGCCCCTGCTGCCTGCCTCGCCTACTTCCCCATCTTCCTCACCAGCATCGCCCATCCCTTCCCTGCGCTCGACCTCCTCTTTTTCATCTCTGATCAACCTCCTTAGCCTCACGCCCTCCTCTACGATTCGCCCGAACTGTTCTCGTCTCTCCGCCCACGTCTCGCCGTACTGTTCTCTCTCCTTCTCTAGCTCGCGGCATTCTTCTTCCAATTTCTGCAAGTTCGCCGCTTGTTCCTCCCGTG
The DNA here is from genome assembly GCA_001630605.1 of Pseudogymnoascus pannorum. Lineage (NCBI taxonomy): Eukaryota > Fungi > Ascomycota > Leotiomycetes > Thelebolales > Thelebolaceae > Pseudogymnoascus > Pseudogymnoascus pannorum. The sequence goes on along the minus strand of LNAS01000279.1, from coordinate 12,959 downwards.
TCCGTAGCATGCGATTACCAGTGATCTTCTCCGCTAACTTATCAAATCCCTTCCGTTGATCCAGTGTCGCACGCGCGCTCTCTAACTGCACCCGTAATTTGGTAGTGTTATCCTTAACATCCTGCGCCGCAGCCAATATGCGCAGTTTCTCCGCCGCATAGCGCTCACGCTCGCGCTCATTCGAGTTGCGCAAAAATTGAAAGCGGGCGATGCTGCTATCGAAAGCAGCGAAGTCGAGAAGCACGTCTTCGTGGAATTGGCGGCGCTCGTCGAGGAGTTTCTGTTGCGCGGCTTCCTGCTCTGCGGCGGCTTCGGGCGTGGAGCTGGTGTCGGGGGGAGGGGTAGGGGGGAGTGCGAGGGGTGTGGAGATGAGTGCGCCGGGGGTGAGGAGGCGTTTGGTGATGCGTTTGAAAGGCTTCTCTTCGATGTTGATCATGCGGGTTTTGTGAAGTTCGTCCTCCTCGCGTTGGCTGAGGAGTTGGAAGGAAGACATTGTTGGTAAATCCGAACCGGATTGATCTCAAGGGTTAACAACGTTTAGTTTCAAACTCTATGTTTATGTCCACACTCGTTATTGCGACGATTCGACAAGTTTAATTGAAGGTTCGAGTACGGATCTGGAAAAGGCACAGGCCCGTTTGTCGCAAGGCTGCGATGAAACTTGGGAGCTCTTATGAAAAGGGTTTAGCGTCAAATGGGGGGGTCGACTAGGATTGGACCGATGTGGTCTTCGTGCCTTAACATCAGCCTCGACTTTCCTATTGTGGTCTTATTGAACCACCAAGACACAAGACAATGAATACGCTTCCTATTGACAATATCACCACAATGTATCACCTCTCTTGCGAAGACTATTTCTTACCTTCCTCCTTGGAATATTTATCCCAACAGGTCGTTGCTCATTCATAGCTTCTTGCACTTCTTGCAGAATCACCTTCGTCACAAATCACTTTTTGAATGACACCAATCTACCAAAGTACATTTCCTGTTCTTTTACACTCGATCCAACATATCAAAACAAATAGGAACCATGTCTTCCAAGGAAGAAGAAAAGAGTGCGCATTTGAACCCATCCAGTCTGCAGAGGATGTGTGAGAGAGCCGCTATAAGAAACATCAAAGGTATGCTTCATTAATGATCCCTCTACAAGCTCCATCAACTAATAAATATTAGATATATACGATGTTGGCCGCATGCCATACGATATTGTGAAACCAATTCTTGCAAGAATAAAGATCCCAGAGCAGCTTCGACAGATCGAGCTTGCCTCCCCTCAAATCGTCGGCGAAACCGTCGAACTATGGGAAAGATTCATCCAGCGCGATGTTGAGAACTGGCGTGAAAAGAACTACCGCCCAAGCAATCCTGCAAACTGGCCAGCTGTCTATAGGAAGTACATGGACGAGCAGAAGGCCAAAATCGACTATGATAAAGAGAAACTTCGTCAGGCGTTGGCCGGTATCAAGAAGGAGCAGACAAACAACCTCAGCAAGAAGGTCGAGGCTCGATACATGCCAAAACTACCAAGAGACTCGCGTATGCGTGCAAACAATGGCGGCGTCCCAATCGTCGGTCGCGGCGGCAGGTCAGGAACTCGTGTCGGTGCTCCCGGCCGTCGTCTTCCATCCGTGTCGACAATTGGCTATGCTGCAACAGGAGTTAAAAAGCGAGTCAACATTGTCGAGAAGGCCAGACGCGAAGCAGCTATGGCTATTGCTGCCCGACGACAGGGACAAGCGAAGGTCCCCGATTACCGGAGTCAAATAAGAAAGGCTCCAGCTGGCATGGTCAACGAATATCGTAAGGCCGCTGAAGTAGAGAAGAAGAAGATCAGCCCGCGCAATTCACCAGTTGCTACTGGTATCCCCGCCCAAAGCGCAGCCATGAAAGACCGCGAGGCACGACTTCGGGCCATCAAGGCGTCCGGAGCAAAGAGGCCACCAGTTGTCCAAGAGCAAGAGCGATACGTTGCACCTCCCCAAATCCTCGACTTCGCCACTACTTCGAATGAAGCCAACACAAATTCCGCAAACGATGATGATGACATCGAAAAACTCTTCGGAGAGTATCATGAGCGCCAGCTCACCGCGACAGCTAAGCGCAAGCTACACGGAAACGATTACGCTGACCCATTCACCCATCGCCCGTCCCCAGTCAAACCAGCGACAAAGCGGACCACTGACGTCCCGCCAGAGCAGTGGGAAGCTAGACTTCAAGATAGAAAGAATGCCAGTCCGCCGCGCTCGAGACAGTCGTCCCCAATTGGAACCACCCAACAACCGAAGAATGCGAGTTCGGTGAAAAGTCAGCCAAAGAAGATTTTCAAGCGCCCGCCACCTTCGGATCCGTTCATGACACCGAAGAGACCTCGACGTGCCTAGTTAGCCTATTTTGTTTTTGCATTGTCTGGGGGCGTTTGGAGTAATGGTATGGGGGTTGGGTATATACACATGTGGAGAATTTGCACGAAAGGAGCATAAGAGTGGGGTATATACGCATGTGAAAGCATTGGCGCGTATAAAGGAGTTCGATTATGGGCGATAGATACTATAGATGAAGGTTAATACGAAATTTGATGATCCATTACCATGAATATTACTTGTGCAGCCAAACCTTTTGGAGTGGTGCAGCTAAAGTAAGCTGTCAAAGTTTTATACTTCCTATAGGGGTGAATAACCGTTGCCCATTACTTTGCACAGCCCCCATGAATAGTTGTGGGAGGCATAAGCACAAACATTGGAAAAGCAAATTAACAGCTGGATTGTGTGTTATACATGTGCCGTACTGTTCTATATTAAATGTAATGTCGTGAACTTCATCAGTCGTTTGTTAACTGTCCCCATTTTGCTTTTTGAGCACTATTACCATCCAGGAATCAATTCATTCAACGCCACCGATCCCCCATTCCCCTCCAACGCTCTCCGTGGGGCCTCAGCACCAACAATCGGCAGGCTCCTGATGCCGCCCTCACCCAACGCCACCGCACCCAGTTTCGCATCCAACAATCCAGCCTGGACAAGCACGCTTGCCTGGTCCCAGTGGAGCCTTTCAGACTCCAGCTTCCCACCAACAATCTTAACCACGCTAACGAGAACAAGTTCGATATACTTCAATGTGGGTGGCACTCCAGGTAATAGCCACGGAATCTCGTGGGTGTGACTGAACGAGATGAGCATCTCGTCGATGATCTTATCAGAGCCGACAGTGCGGGAGAGGAGGGTAGTGCGCATGCTGGGTGGATTTGATGGGATGAAGAATTCATCGTAGAAGCGGAGTAGATCCTGCTTGCCCACGCCCCCTGTTAGAGTAGGGATATGGACTACGGAGGGGTTGGAGGTCATCGTTCCTATGGTTGCGGCGGCGTCGCGGGTGACAAACTCATCTACGGATCTGGTATTAGTGAAGGGCAAACCAGGGTGCAGGTGAGAGGGTGCCTTACGAGAGAGATGGCGTTCCCATATGCTCTCTAAATCAACATCGATCCCGAATCCCCGTCGTACACAATCCAATGCTCTACTCCAAGCTAGACCCGAGGCAATGCGATTGTATGAGCCGCTCTCGAGCTCATCGAAGCCAGGCTGAGTTCCTTCGTAGTTAAAGTTTGGGTAATTGGGTGCAAATGGCTGGTTTCCAGCAAGATGGACTTGTACCCGAAGGTCGTTCTGCAGAACGGCCCCATGGTCTGGTAGCTTGTGGGGGTAGAATGCTACCAAGGCACAAAGTTTACCTCGAGCTTGAAATGCCCTTTCCAACAGGGTAAAAGCGGCTTCGCCATATGCTATCTATTATTTGTTAGCGGAAGTCTGGCTGGTAATATTGTGTGGGAATAAACAATAAGTGCTGTATAAGACATAAAGGGAGTGGGAGATGGTAATGGGGTAACCGACGATTGCATATCTCTCTCCTGCTTCTAAATTGTCGCCGTGAGCTTCTACAGCATAGATACTAGAGCGCGAATCCCCATCTACGTGCTCATAATGAACATCAAAGCCTTCATCTTCCCAGCGGTGTATAATTGCATTATCAAAGGTGTTGGTGGAGGCTGCAATAACGAGAACCGGTCTGTTTGTCATGACGCTCCTGTTTATATCTCGTGGGCCATGGCCCTCTGTGTCTGTAGAGGACCTGCTCAGTCTCCTTGTGACGCGTTTGAACATTGTTTGACTGGTGGTTTGTGTGGGTGCAGCGTGGATTCGGGGTGAGATAGCTATGTGAAAGCTCAACTTCAGGGTTCACAATGGAGTGGGCACAAGATGAGGCTGATCCTTGGTTCAGAGGTAGTTATGCTGGGACAGCTATTGTAAGTAGTATGCAGTTCGAGTGAAAAAAATAAGAAAAAAACCGAGTTCATTTCGAAATCCAGTGTCAGATAGAAGAGGTGACGTCTGCCACGGAACCCCACGGAGCGGTATATTGAACGCCGAGGGAAGGGTGCTACCATGAAACCGAACGAGCCGGGAGCCTCTGACTTGCCTCTTTCACAAATTTCAAGTAATGGGTAATCTAAGATTCTACGCCTTAGAAATATTCCCCCTTTTAATATTTTTTGGGGCCAAGACGTGCACAGAAATAGTCCACACCAACAATCCGTGAGGAAATCGTCATCAGCCTGCCATTCCGGCGCTTACAACATTAACCGCCAAGCAAGTACTGAGTACCTCCAGTGGGGTCCTTCCCGTACCACCTCTCGGCAGCCTCGTTGTGGATTATTGTCAGCCTGCTGCGTTCTCCCACAAGGCATTTCCACCTCAGAATCTCTGCATCCCATACAACTACACCATAGGCCGTATCGCACTTATCTCTTGCCCAAGATGTTAATCAAGTAAGTCTTGACTTATGAACGCCAGGGGAGAGCAGGAAGTCAAGGACTCAACTAACTCATCCTTCAGGGTCCGCACGCTCACAGGGAAAGAGATCGAGTTAGATATCGAAAACGACTACAAGGTACTATTCTGTCCAGCACCTTTTTTCTACCGACATCATGTTGCAGCGCTGGCGCCCTGATTTAGGTGTCCACCTAGCTGACACCATCGCAAAGGTCTCCCAAATTAAGGAAAAGGTTGAGGAGAAGGAGGGGATTCCACCGGCGCAACAACGTCTGATTTACGGAGGCAAGCAAATGTATGTCAGGTGTCATGGATTTCGGGCTAGGAGCTGCTGCAAAAGAACAGGCTAACAGTGTAATGGCATAGGGTTGATGACAAGACGGCTACCGAATACAACCTAGAAGGCGGGGCAACATTGCATCTAGTTCTTGCCCTTCGTGGTGGTAACTAGGATGTATTGCATGGGGGGGTCGGCACTCTCTACTCGAGACGGTGGTGAATGGGTGTTAGATTGCAAATGATCGGGGGCGAAGGAGAGAGCATACTGCCAAAGCAAGCTTCCACAAACGTAACCCAACGGCTGACCTTCAGGGAATATGAACAGATAATAGTCGATTATAAATAGAGCGGCTTTTTGACCAACTGACAAGTCTTATACATTTTGATATTTATACAGCAAGCGCTCAGAATACAGTGGAGATTTCCCTTCCGCTCTCACATTACTTCTTCGTCTTATCCTCATAGCCCTCAGTAACATTCAACCCCAATCCCTCGGAATCTAGGTACACCTTGTTCTTGCCTCCGGCCTCTTGCAGGATGGTGGCGATTGCTCGTGCGTTCTCGATTCTCTTCAGGTCGACGTACGAACGGCTCTTCTTGATGGCGTCTCCGATCAGCTCTGCGGAACGTGCCTCACCCTGGGCACGAACAACCATGGCTTGCTTCTCTTGGCGGGCCTTGTCGACAACGAAGGCAGCGCGCTGGGCTTCCTGTTGAGCGACCTGCTTAGCCTCGACGGCAGCAGTGAACTCGGGGGAGAAGGCGAGGTGCTAGGTTTCATCAGTACAAGAGGTTACACTATGGAAGAATGTGACATACAGTGAGCGAAACATCATCAAGCATGATGTTGAACTTGGCGGCTCTGATGGACAAGTTCTCTCTGACGAGGCGTGCAACGTTCTCACGCTGGGTAATCAGCTGAGACGCGTTGAACTGTGCCACAACACTCTTCAACACCTCGTTGACGATAGAGGGAAGAACTCTCTCATCGTAATCCGTGCCTAATGTTCGATAGATCTGGGGTAGAGCCTCGACCCGCGGCCTGGAAAGCACACGGCAGGTGATGTTAACCATTTGAAGATCCTTGGTGCCGGTAAGAGAGCCAACATTTCGTGGCTTTGCGCGTACGTCGTAATCTATGGGAGTCTCGAACCACGGAATCTTGATGTGTGTGCCTAAAAAGTACAAGAAAGTCAGCGCGTGCTCAAATACCCGATCCCAATAGCTCCGTAAGCATCGCCCGGTGGATCCCACTGACCTTCAGCGTAAATCTCCTGTTTCACACCGCCCAATCTCGTATACTTGATAGCACGGTGGCCACCGTCGACGTTGAAAAGCGCATTGTTTGCCACCATAATTCCACCTCCTAACAGGATGAGAGCTCCGATGCCAGCTCCTGCACCTTTGGGGCCGGGGGCTCCGCCCTTCTTTTGCGCATTCTGCGCCATCTTGGTGAGCTGCGACCAAGCATCGCGGGCATTTGGAGGAAGCGACATAGTTGCGTATTGGAGAGGATGTTGTGGGAAATTGGTGACCGGGCACTGGATGTGGTTGAGCGTTGCTGGAGAATTGTTCGAGATGTCGATGGTACTGTCCCGTTACGTACTAGCGCACTTTTTACATATCGGAATCCAAGCTAACTACCACAAAAGTTGTGACGCCTACAGAGCAACGAAACCAGGTCTTTGTGTATTGTTGTGGAACAACTAACGGACATTCTCAATCCATTCACTCATTTCAACACTTCTGAGGCTGGGACAAAGATATTACTTGGGATCTGTAAAGGCGAAAGTCTTCATATAGTGAGAGTTATTGCAGATATACTCCATCTCGTCCCTGTCTCCTCCAACCCTTGCGCATGAGGTGAACGTGAAGATCAACTTCGTCCAAGCATTGAACTATTTCTTGTGTTTGATTGAAGCCCGTGCGATTTCTGTGGTTTTCGTTGTATCAAACGATTGCAGCCCAGAAGGAGAAGAGGGGTCCTTGATCTAAACCGCCACTATGTCAACTAAGCCACCATCGAAGTCCGTTTTCGTGGGCAACATTCCGTATGGTATGGTTGAATTCGCGTATTGTGAATCGCATCTGCTAAAAATGTAAATAGGGCTCACAGAAGAGCAGATAATAGACATATTCAGCAGCGCGGGCAAAGTTGTTAATTTCAGACTGGTGTATGATCGCGAAACTGGCCGTCCAAAAGGTTTCGGATTCGCAGAATACCCAGATTCAGGTAGGTTGCATGTTCTCCTCGAAGATGAGCAGGTGCTAATTCCCGATCCACTAGACTCCGCAGCCTCGGCAGTGCGAAATCTCAATGACTACGAAATTATGAACCGCAAGCTTCGAGTGGACTTCTCCAACGATGGCGCTGAGGACGAGACAGTAAGGCTTTATTTGAACCATACTAAATCGCGTACTGATTATTATTTCAGTCTGCACCCACGGGCTACCAACACCCGCCTCTGCCGTTGAATGGAGTGCCCGTTCCCCCTCCTGGCATGGCTCCACCGAATGGCGCAAGCACTTTGCCTCCATTGCCTCAGGGCATCGACCTTCCTCCGGGGCTCACCTGCCCAGACTCTATTTCCCGCACGCTCAATACACTGCCGCCATCGCAGCTTCTCGATGTCCTTTCCCAGATGAAATCACTCGTCACGACAGACCAAGGCAAAGCCATCGAACTTCTCCGTCAAGCCCCTCAGCTTTCCTACGCGATATTCCAGGCTCTGCTACTCATGGGTCTCGTCAGTACCGATTCTCTCGCCTCTGTAGTGGACGCTGCAGGAGCACCTCCCCAAGCCGCCCCACCAGCTCCAGGCCCAGGATATGCACCACCAACTGGATATCCTGCTCCAGGGCAAATGGGCACCCCGCCAACTCATGGCATGCCATACCCACCCCCGCCACAGCAAAGCTACCAACAGCAGCCACCTCCAGCAGCAACCGCGCAGCCAGATGCCGATGCTTTAATCCAGCAGGTTCTGAGTATGCCGCAGGAGTTGATCGATCAGTTGGCGCCTGCAGAGCGGAACCAGCTGTTGGCTTTGAGGGCTCAGTTCATGCCCAGGTAGATTTTATAGTTCAAAACTGGATTGAATCGAAGCAAACGTTCATGGCGTCGGGCAATTGGAATAGGGCATGGTCTGGGGCGTTAAGTTTATGGATGGCTAGGGAGATAATTGCGTTGGGCTTTACTCATCAAGGTAAATATTACAAGTTTATTACCTCTTCATGTAACTGTATGAAAATCTGTGGCTCAGCTTCAGTCATTGGTCTTGAGCACTATTACTTGTTCGTACTCGTGATATACAAACAAACAAGGAAAACAAAACAAGTAATCATGAATAGCTAGTGAAGCTTAATTTCTATAATGCTGTGACGAGTAAACAACACTCTTTTCCGCTGTGTTCAGGCAGTAAGTGTCTGTGACGTAATTGGTCATGTGACTGCGTGTTTCCAGCGCGTCTTCCCATCAACTTCAAGGTGGCGACAGGATCTTATTCCAACAAGAACATTGTTCAAGTTATCTCGAATACTCAGCAGAACAGGAACTGAATAAAGAAAGTTTCACAATAGCCAAGGCGATGACTTAGAGTTTCATACGCCCATGATGGGTTCCAGGCTGGAGAAAAACTCCAAGTTAACGCATGAACGCATCGCATCGCACACTTTCGACACCGAGGAGGGCGAAGAGTATACAGCCTCGGATTTTGGTGGATTTTCCGAGTACTTCCGCCGCAAGAAGATCAAGCTTCAAAATCTTGATGCCGATCTTCGGGCCCAATCTCCAGATAAGCCGGCAGTCTTCAAAGGCATCGTGGCCCATGTCAATGGATATACGCAGCCTTCACTAAACGACCTACATAAGTTAATTGTCACTCACGGGGGCGGCTTTGTCCAGTATCTCGATGGAAAGACGTCAGCAACGCATATCATTGCGGCGAATTTGACGCCGAAGAAGGCGATCGAGTTCCGGAATTACAGGATTGTTAAGCCAGCATGGATAGTGGATAGCGTGGCCAATGGCAGAGTACTACCTTGGCAGAGTTATAAGGTCCTAGATGAAGGGGTAAACCAAAAAACATTGGGATTTCAACAGGGGATGGTTGTGAATAAAGTGGAATCAAAACAGAGGGGATATAAGGAGCAGACGAGGACTAGCTGGTATACCAACCAAGTTCAGAAAATCGCGGATGAGATTGAAGATGAGGACAAAGTACTACATGTTAGAAGTATGAGTGGAATAAGTGATGGCAGAGTGGCGGCCTATGCCCACACCCAGAGTTCCCATCATCGTTCACAACACCTCTCTCGCACCAAACTCGGCGATAATGAAGACGCAGATGAGCTTGATAATGAACTTAAGTTATCAAATACTGATAGCTATGAGCTTACATCTTCGTTAGAAGATGCTTTGAATGTTGCAGAGTCCAATATTATGGCCTCGGAATTCGCCAAGGTGGAACCAACGAGGCTATCTCCCCCCAGCGATGCATTAGAGAAAATTTACGGCGAAACCAAAGAAGTTCGCCAATCCACCAGTACACCTTCCTCTCTTCGAGGTCTTACGCGATTACGCTCTGTAGAGAATGCCCTAGCCAGTAAGGGAGAGAAGCCGATTACAGCAGAAGAGCACAACGCCAAACTGTTAGCTGACCCAAAAATCAGACAGTCATCCACCGCAAATCCCGATTTCTTGAAGCTGTTTTACTCGGAATCAAGGCTTCATCATCTATCAACATGGAAAGCTGAGCTCAAATCAAAATTCCAACAGATGGCTTCCGAACAAACACTGCCCCAAAACAATAGGCTGAAGCGGAAACCCGTTTCTCGACGCTATGTGATGCATGTTGATTTTGATAGCTTCTTCTGTGCGGTATCTCTTTTGGGTGCCCCAGAATACGTTGATAAACCAACGGTTGTAGCACATGGCAGTGGGAGTGGATCTGAGATAGCAAGTTGCAATTACCCTGCACGATATTTCGGCATAAAAAATGGCATGTGGATGGAGCAGGCACAGAAGCTGTGTCCAGAAATCAAGGTTTTGCCCTACGACTTCCCTGCCTATGAAGATGCGAGTAAGAAATTCTACGAGGCTATTCTTAGCATAGGAGGTGTAGTTCAAAGTGTGAGCATTGATGAGGCTTTGGTCGACATTTCGTCCTTGTGCCTTCTTACCAGTGAGTCTGGTAGTCCTGATGGGAGCAAGGAAACCATATGTCATGAGCAGGATAGGGCGGATGAAATTGGCCAATCAGTACGCAATAAGATCAAAGAAGCTACAGGTTGCGCCGTCTCTGTTGGTATTGGTTCAAACATCTTACTTGCTAAAGTTGCTCTTCGCAAGGCAAAACCAGCTGGCCAATATCAGATCAAGCCAGAGGAAGTTATGGATTTTATTGGCGAGCTTTCGGTCCAAAATCTACCTGGTGTTGCTTACAGCATAGGTGGCAAGCTGGAGGAAATTGGTATCAAGTTTGTCAAAGACGTGCGAAAATCAACTAAAGATAGACTCAAGACCGTTCTGGGACCCAAGACTGGTGAAAAGATATGGGATTATTCACGCGGTATTGACCACACCGAGGTTGGGGAAGTAATTACTCGGAAATCGGTTTCGGCGGAGGTCAACTGGGGTATTCGCTTCATAAATCAGCCGGAAGCAGAGGAGTTCGTGAAGAATCTCTGTGAAGAATTGCATAAACGGCTCATTAATGAGGCAGTTAAAGGGCGGCATCTTACAGTTAAGATTATGCGAAAGTCTCCAGACTCTCCTTTAGACCCCTCAAAGCACCTGGGCCATGGAAAATGCGATGTTTTCAACAAGAGCGTCGGTTTAGGCGTTGCCACAAATGCAGTTGAAATACTCGCAAAAGAAGCAATCTCAGTCCTTCGTGCCTTCGGGTTTTCTCCTGGAGAGCTAAGAGGTCTCGGAGTTCAGATGACGAAGCTAGAACCGATAAAGCTGGATGGTCGACCAGATGGCAGCCAAAAGACGCTCTCGTTCCCAAAACCACCGGTCCCAAGGCCACCGCGCCATGAGATTTTAGATCCGATAGACGATCCAGAAACACCTCGGAAGTTAAAATCAGCGCCCAGTCGACCTTGCGCAGATATCGAAGACATTGATCCTGACAGCCCACTTAAGCCAAGAGCAACACCAGTTCATCCAGCCGCAGCCATTTCCAGAGCAAATGCTGCCGATCCAAGTGCGGTGAAACCCCTCAACTTGACTGGCACCCAGTTTATCCTTCCTACTCAAGCTGACCCAGCTGTGTTGGCTGAGTTACCTTCCGACGTTCGATCAAGGCTATTAGCCCAGAAAAAAGACAATACACCCTCGTGGGCTTCTCCATGGAGCAATTCACCAAGGCCAACTTTAGAATCACGATCCAAGACACCAACACCAGAGCCAAGGTCACCGTCAGCTAAGCTATTCCCCCCAAGCGTACATCTTCCGTCTCAGTTAGATCAAGAAGTTTTTGAATCACTGCCTGAAGATGTTAAAACTGAGGTTTTGGCTTCTTATGAAGCCATTCGTAGTAACCCGCCTCAACAAAAGGTCGCTTCTCTATCACCACGCAAAACAGGAAAGTCAAATTTAGCCAAGAAACCAACAACCCCAACCAAAAAGCATACAAGTTTATTGACAAAAAGTCGACTTAACAAGAATACTTCAAACTCAACGCTAGTTCAGTCCAATTTTTTCACCGGCCGAAAAACCGACTTGAGCACACGGTCTGGCGATGTCACCAACGATGCAGATGCCATCGATCCGGATTTTCTGGCTGCTATTCCGGAAGATATGCGTGATGAGATAATCGCAGAGCACAAACGAGCTCATCTTGTTGCCCGATCTGGTCTTGTCTCACCAAACAAGACCAAGAAACGGCCACCGGAACCCCCTCAGGGTCAGCGAAAATTACAACTACCCCCACGACCTCCAAAACCAACCTTTACTACCGCGGACATATCAGCGCTGCCTGATCTACGGAAGACTATCAGTCAGTGGTATAGTGAGTTCAGAAACGAAGGCCCACATGAGGACGATGTCAAGGCTATGGAGCGGTACTTGAGGCGGGTGGTACTTGATGAGAAGGACATGGCAAAGGCAGTATCTGTTGTGAAGTGGATGGTATGGCTAATTTATGATTCTGGCGGTGATGGGTTCCAGACGGATATAGGTGAGAAGGGATGGAGGGAAGCACTGGATGGGATAAAGGAGCACATCCAGCAGGCCGTTTCGGAACGTGGAGTTGGGAGCATTGACTTCAACTTTTAGACTAGCTTTTGCAACAAACTATGATACCCAATTGAGTTAAATTTTCACCAGTGTTTTTCTTGACTCGTTTTCGATTTATTGTGCTAGGATAAAATACTATAAATTTTTAATATTGATTTATGTAGGATTAAATATGTAAACTTTGGTTTCCATATTATTAAGGATATGATCTTGTAACAGGTAACTATGGTAAACACTTCATTACGCAATTCCTTTCACAGTGCCATTATAAATACTAACGGACCCGTTTCTCCACGATCTAGCCTGCTTAAGTTATTTCCTTGTTGTCCATGCTCTCACAGACGGTTATCGAAACTACATCACAGTGACTGCTATAGGTTGTGATTACTTTGCTAGTGTTGTTAAATTTAAAATTAAATAGTATTCAGTCAGGAAAATATAGAAAATACGAAGGAAAAACATTGTCTTTCATGTAAACTTGATACTTACAGCTTTGGTTCAAAAAATTGCAATCCAGACACTGCGGGGCATTTGTGCGAAGGCGGTTGACAAAACAATCCGGACACTTGTCAAAAGTCGTAAGCGATAACAACGAACAAAGTTCAGTACGG
>LNAS01000277.1:0-10036 GCA_001630605.1 Pseudogymnoascus pannorum | reverse complement strand
ACAGCAGCATGTTATAAATGGTGGACGACTATCTATAACGACTGATACTTGGTCTACTCGGAACTACTCTGAATACGCAGCAGTTACTATACACTGGATAAATGATAATTGGCAGATGAGAACTACAATACTTGACATTATACACCTTCAAGAGCCGATCATGTACCCGCAATACCATTAAGCTTATTAGTTAATCTTAGTTGCAATATCTTTGAAGTTGCTTCTAGTACACTTTGAATGTATGTGAGACTGTTAGGTCAGCACCGTAGAAGACCATAGTAGATCTACGGAGGATATATGCAATAATCGCGTTTCACGACTTGAGAGCAGCCCCTCAGCCGCAGATTTCCATGATGGACTAGTTCGTTACACAAAGTCCACCGCATATGCAGCATACATGCGCAGATATAGGTTCTGACGTCGGCCCTGTTCGTGCCCGTAGAATAATTCCCATGGTCACAAGTTCATTAAGCTAATTGCTAGCCTTAATGGAATGCCTTCAAAATTTCTCTTAACTTTTTACTAAGAATGCGATGCTCTGTCTAACTTACGCCTGGCTGTAGCAGGTTTGTCGCGTTCTCGATGCGGACAACGTACAAGGGCACGTCCTCATTCGTCGCCTTTGGTATTTCTATTCTTATATACTAAGATCGCCAGAACATATTACCCAGGGTTGCGTTAAAAACTTGCTGCATTTTCAAGCAGCACGGCTGAGAATTTGGCCATTCAATAAATTCTTCACTACCAAATCCAGTAAAGAGGCATGAGTGCATAACATTAGGCTACTATATCACAAATACACACCTGACTACCCAAAATAGAATTAAGGCAAGGTTCAGAATATAGATATGCTGCCTCTTCTTAATTAGCAAATCCTCTTGATGTGCACTAGTAGTGCATCCCTAGTGTGAATACAGCGACAACTACAGCACATAATTCTTAATGTTTAGGTTAGGGAGTAAAGGGGAATGTTTGTAGATTCGAGATTTTCTGTGCTACCAAACTGTTATAATTGATCCGCATCTAATGATAGAGAGCCAATAGTAGGCATTATTAGATGTATACTACTGCTAGGTCCTATCATGCTTCAATTATATACCCGCAAGGTTACCAATATGAGACCTGGCGGTGTGAGCGTGGAGCTTTGATCTACTAGAAATTCATGATTGCAGCTAGCCTGCAACAACACCCTATTGAAGCAAATATTCCCAAAATAACTGTCAAAGCCCGAAGAAAAAATCTAGTTAATGCACTGTACGGACCTTAGCTTCCTTCAGATCGGAAAACTATAGAGCTCAGGGAAGCAAATACCTTGAAGGCTACTATGTACGCCTATCGTCAGAAAACCAAATCCACACCAAGAGTAAGGAAGTACTGTTAAAAACGATTAATTTTATTTACATCAATATATATGTACCATTCCAAAATGAACCTGAATAAAACTCCGTTCTTCCGTATCATCAAACTATCACCGACATATAAAAACACAATCCAACCGAGCCAATTTCAGGGTATAACTCCCATATCTACATTCTTCTTCGCCATCTGAACTTTCGGAACATATCTCAATGGTGCGTCGACACGTGTAGCTGATACGGATCATGTGGCGGTGGTGGCGACACAGACGATGTGGTACCAGTGTATGCGAGCGCTGCTGATATAGCAACTGGATCGTTCACGGGGGAGACCGAGCGTGCGGTGGCTGGCGTGGCAGCCACCCCCTGGTGCACATACTGTCCCTGGGCTGCATTCTCGCCAGAGGGAGGGTACTGCACAGGCTGTACTGGGGCGGAATACTGTCCCGTTGGAATGGGTTGACCTGGAGCATGATATCCTCCCTGAGCCGCATATAATACAGGAACTTGCTGAGACTGAGGCACAGGTTGCCCTGGAGCTGCGTACTGTACTGGCTGCGGGTAGTTGCCCAGTGGCGCTTGGGCACCATATGGCGCTGGGGGTGGTCCATATGGCCCAAGAGGAACATAATGGTGGCCTGATAGGCCTACCTTTTGCTCTTGGGACATGCCACCTTCCGAGTGCCTCTGTCTCAAGCCGCCGATGAGAGCCACGACGAGAAAGATGGAGATGGTGGTGAAAGCGTACACAAACGAATCGGCGAGGTCGATGTACCACGTAGACATAGAACTAGGCTGGAAGCTCATGATGGATGTGTTGACCAAGGCGACTAGGAAACGAAGGAATAAGGAGGGAATCACAAATAATATCATAAGAACGGTACCCTAGAAATTTATTAGTTGTAGATTCTTCCACGACGGTGATGAAGAGTATACCTTAGAGCGCCGCTTGATTACAGCAACAAAAGCTAGGATGGTAAGATACATCGAGATGGTGAAAATGTATGCTGAATAGAAAATGGCCGTATATTTCAAACCATCATTCGTGGTGTCGGAAACGCTCCCATCAGCCATGAATTGGCCATAAAATGCAGCATAGAAGCTAAATGCTATTATGCCGAGACTCCAAAGAAGACCTATTAAGCCGTTTGAGACCATAGCGAGCTTTCCGGACCCACAACTCAGGTCTTCAAGAATAGTACGTGTGATGATGGCGACTATCATGATATCGCCAATCATAGAGAAAAGGCGTTCAAAGATGAAGGAAATTAAGAAACTGGAGGTTGCATAGTATCCCGACTCTACCATTCCTGTCTTTATAACCGCAATGAGGAAATGTCTAAATTCAACGGTAAGTCCAAGTTCAAAGTTCAAAACATCACACAAAGGACAGGACCCTTACAAAAACATGCAGAATGCAGCGAAGAAATATCCAGAGTTTCGCAGCTTATCTGTTCCTTTCTCTCGAATCCATTTGAACCGACTTGTAAGAATCATACACAGCACGAGGGCAAGTATTGTTATGATGTTTATCGCAAATAAGGCATTAACTGCTGAGTCCTATGTGGTATGTTAGCTAATCTCCACAACAAAGAATTTGACTTCTGTTTTCTCACCCGCCACCTATGACCGGTCAAACCAGAAGCGTAGCTTGATTCGTTTGATTTACCAGTGCCATAATCATAATCGTAATCATCACTACCACTTCCACTACCATAATCATAGTCGTCATCACCACTTCCACTTCCAGAGCTATAATTATAGTCATCACCGCTGCTGCTGCTGCTGCTTCCACTGCCACTGCCGTTGCTATTGTTATAATCGTAGTCCTCGTCGCCGCTGCCGCTGCCGCTGCCGCTGCCAGTACTATAATTGTAGTCCTCACCGTCACCACTGCCATGACCACTGCCACTACCACTCGAGCTTCCGCCGCCGCCTTTCTTTGGTGCCATTGCAACGATGTGTATATAGGTTGCCAAGTGATGAAGCGGATGGTTTCCTTTGGAAAGACTTCACAATTTCGCACCCCGAGCCAAATGGCCAGGTAGCCAAATGTTTGTGACAGGAGGGCATGCTGAGAACTTTAAATCTGAACCAGCCCAAGGGGTCTGAAGTGGTAGGGCTGCCCAGACGTAGATCATCGGCTAGTGAACACGCCGAGCTTATTGTCGGTCAATGGGGCTACTGAGATTTGACAGCATCGCTGATTGGTGCCAAGCGAGGCTGGGCTCCATTCGCTCGTCGCTGATTGAGCACGAGCAACCTCAGCTTCGCTGATCAAATGCCACATCAACCACTCCTAATTTCGACTCATTTCTCATCGCCATATAAAATATTTGGCTATTGCAAGCGGCGCAGCAACTTGTGGTGGCTGTTACCGCCACAGTGGAAAATATGACCCACATATCCCAACGCAAGGTTGACACGACGGGCTGTTATCTGTGCAAGACGCAAAAACGCCCAATCATTAGACATCGGTAGGATTTATAATTTAAAGGGGAAAATAATTTGACATTATTAGTATCGAATGGGAGGCGAGTGGGACGCTAGATGGTACCTAGTGCGATCACTATATCTCAAGATGAACTGACAGGTTAAGGAGTGGATTTATTAATAAGTGTGCCGAACTTCAATAACGTCATTTGTCAAATTTTTTAACAGCCAAATTTAAATATGCATAAAAATTTAAATATCCATACCAAACCATTAAATATAAATAAACCATAAGATGTACAAAACATACCATTTTATAATAGCCCCAATACAATTATGGATAACGTATTTCACATGCGAGTTGCCCACCCGAGCGACTTGCCCAACCCATTTTACACCTAAAATCACAAACTTTGTAACTTAATATCTCAACAGCCCTGGAATAATAAGTAATAAAACTATGTACTTAGCCTTTTATAGGCGTTTAAAGAGCACTGTTTGAATTTTAAGGCAATTAGCCTTGTGGTTATTAAAATATTAAGTTTTGGCCCCCACTTTTGACCTAATTCTTAGTATCTCAATAACTACAAGACTAATTGCCTTAAAAATCAAACAGAGTACTTTGAATGCTTATAAAAGGGCATGATTATATTTTTATAATTTATTATTCCAGGGTTGTTGAGATATTTAGTTATGAAGTTTGTGATTTTCGGTGTAAAATGGGTTGGGCAACGCATGTGAAATACGTTAGTCTTTGTCACTTTTTAAAAACCTACCTTGTACATCTCAGGAATCTCATAATAAGGTGTCGTCACCAAAAAGCCATAAGACGTCGCTTCTGAGATACCCTTCCAAGAAACCAGGTGACTTCTACTACATGACAAGCCACATCGTATCATGTGTTCACCAGTGCATTTAAAACTGCTCTATGTATCGACTTACTTTAATAATCTACTATCGAGATGTTGTTCTCGAAGTTTGTTGCTCTGAAAGTAGCCAATCACAACATCCTGTGCCCCACATTATCGAAGCAACGATGTGAGAAGCTTCAATAGCAATGATATCTATGCATACAGTCGGTGCAATTAGAAGCAATGACATTAGCAATATTACAAAGAATGGGATTGGTAATATGACAAAACGTGTTCTCGCAGTATATAAGAATCGCCGTCATCCAACTTGAATGCCAACCAAAGCTTCAGCAAAGATTTCTTCATTCTAAGATATAAAGTGCAGTTATAGACATCCACCAAACGTTCACCATGTTTGCAAAGCATCAGCCAGTCCTGTTACCAGGCAAAACCACTGTTGTCGTGACTGGTGTTAGCGGTTTTGTTGGCAGCCATGTCGCTGACCAGCTCCTTGATGCCGGTTACGTTGTTCGTGGGACCACACGCGATGGTCTGAAGAATGCGTGGATATCTAAATTCTTTACCAATAAGTACGGCCCTGGAAAATTTGAACTCATCACAATTCCCCGTTTTGACGAACCGGGAGTTTTTGATGCCACTCTTCAAGGTCTGAATATATAGGTACCATTTGTTTTTGATGAATGCTGATGATAATAACCCATACAGGAGTCTCTGGGGTAATTCATGTTGCCTCAGACATGACATTTGGCTCTGATCCACATGAAGTTATTCTTCCAACCGTCGCAGGAACCTTGGCGCTGCTTAAGGCTGCCGCAAAGCACGATAGCATCAAGCGATTCGTTCTCTCATCATCTTGTGCCACAGCAGCTAGCCCAGAACCTGGCGTTGATCGTGTCATTGACCAAGACACTTGGAATGACGCTGCCATCAAGCAAGCCTGGGCTCCGCCTCCATATGACCCATCACGAGGATTTGCTGTCTATGCCGCCAGTAAGGCGCAGAGCGAGAAAGATGCCTGGCAGTGGTATCACAAACATAAGCCTCGGTTTATTCTAAACACAGGTCAGTCAACTGTTCTCGCCCACCTTCACACTACTTGACGCATGATTTATAGTTCTTCCCGCCATGAACTTTGGGCGCAGCCTTGTCTTGGAACACCAGGGGCATCCATCGACTTCGGGACTGGTTGCTGCCCTCTTCAATAACGACACCGAGACCGTTAAGAATGGTGCCCAATGTACGCGTCTCAATCCACAACAGACAATCCGAGAGACATTACGCTGACTCGGTCTTACAGATTTTTGTCTGAGCGTCGAGGATAATGCTAGACTGCACATTGCCGCGCTCCTACACCCGACTGTGTCGAATGAGCGAGTTTTCGCATATGGCCAGCCGTACACATGGCGTGGCTTGCAACGTATTTTGCAGAAGCTGTACCCCGAGAAAATATTCACTCCAGATATGCCCGATGCAGTACTAGACGGCAGCCAGGTTGTGCTCGCTCCCAAGGCTATGGGGTTGTTGCAGGATCTGGGACGGGATGGCTGGACAAGGCTGGAGGATATTGTGAGACTTAACACGGAGGACCTTGCTGTCTCATAGTATACCCCAAATATCAACGATATAGATAAATACTATAGATAAGAGAGAGAGAGGGAATACTAGTTTCTACAATGCTTCTTCATCTGCGCATGAATCGAATGAATCGAATAAATCGAAGCAAACATTTGTTGATGCGCTGCTATACATGCGAACATGGAATGTCGTCTTCACTCGCTAGATCCGGGAGCTATTTCTTGTGCTACCACACTGTTTGACTGGCCAATGGCAGATGTTATCAGATGGACCTTGCCGCCGTATTGAACTGTGCTTCAATTATATGCAGGTATGAGGCTGTGGCTGAAAACGCCAGCTCATGACTCAAACAAAAGTTGCATAGTAATAAGAATGGACTTAAGCCTGATAATAATATGATCGTTCCTATGTGATGAAAAGCGCGATCATGGAAGCAAAGATGTGGGGAGGCGCGACCACCCGCTCTAAGTTACAGAACAGCATTACTTCCCTTCGGAAGGTACATACGGTTCTCGAGGCGCCGACAGAGAATCTCATCAATGGAACAATAGACTCAACGCATCGTTTAAGTCCCTTGCTTGAGAAGGACATTGCGAGTAACCTAGCCTTTCTGTCTGTCACATCGGATGATGTTCGGAAGGTGATGGCCGTCTGCGTTGAAGAGCATGCCAATGGACAAGGGATTACAATACGGATAGCATCAAACACGGGAGATCCATTAGCAGCCGCGGATGGCTTTAAGAAGTTAGGGAAAATTCTGGAACAAATTGCGAGACGACGTGAGTGTGTTAGGTTTTAAGCCGGTGTCGAAACCAAACTGATTATTTGCAAGCAAAACCTGGAAGAGTTGATGACATTGAAACTCTTTTTGGACAAGTTATTGTTTTGGATATGGATCGGATCCTCACACGACTACGATCACGGCATATGAGGACTAGAAGGACGACTGGAAAGCCGGCTCTTATCACCCAGCTACACGATGCGGTCAAGGACGCGTCCGTTAGGTCTCCAGCAAGTTTAATAAATATCTCGCAAGACCTCCAAAAGCTCTTCACTGAGCTAGAAGCTATATCAAACATAAACGCTTCAAAAGCCCTCGCACACCGTCTACTATCTGAGATAGTACGACAAGCCCACGTTCTCACATCCACTACCAACCTCGAGCTCCTCCTTCTAGACTCAAAGCTCCAACCCCCCTCTTTGAAATCCCACATCCCTCTAGCCTTCGACAAGCTCAGCCGCTACTATTCCGCTGCCCGCTCCCTCGCCTGCGCCGCCAGAGACAAAAAATGCCCCATCTTCCGCACCATCATCATCGAGCCCTTCTACATCGACATGCCCCCCTTCCTCAACAAGGATATCAAAGTCCACGCCGAGATACAACTCCTCTTCTTCTACGAGATACACCCGCAGCTCCCCCGACCTAGAATCATCTGCGCAAGCAAAAGCGCATGTTACCTTTGCAACCTCTACTTCCGCCTCCATGGTGGATTTCGCGTGCCCCGCAGCCACGGAAAACTGTACAAGCAGTGGACACTACCGGATTGGCTGCCAGTTCCATTAGCACGGCACGCAGAGCTCAGCAACGTCGCGACGAGGTTTAATGCGGCCTTGGAAGCTAGAGCCCGAAACCGAACTGCCACAAGGTACCCCGATCCGAATGAGAGCGTCCCATCTATACCTAGGAGCTTGGCCCCTTCAACAGTTTGCAAGGCCCCCTCTTCAGTAGCTTCGACATCGACGATCCGACCGCGAGTCCCACTTCAACCAGTTGGGATCCCTGAGGTTGTGATTTCGCAGCTGAGCACTATGCCGCCCACCCCACCGCAGACTCCACCAACGGATATTCCCCCCATTCTAGAAGTTCAAGCCGGAGCCTGCGCGGACAACATCGACCATATCCCCCCCATCCCAGAAGTTCAAGCCGAAACCTGCGTGGAGCGCATAGAAACTCCAACACCCATTCAACCCAGCAAAATCACCCTCGCCCAGCTCCCCTACTCTGCACTCATAACCGCCACAACACCGCCGCTGTATCTGCATCTCGACAACCCATCTCTAACTCTCGACTTTGACTTTAGTGATTCATCGCCGTGTCGGCTGCACTTAACACGGGGGGGCGAAGGGTTGGATATGGGTAAGGATTACCGCGTAGTGGAGGTGGAGGATATACCCACAGCAGAGGAAATGAAGGTTGCTCGCTTGGAGTGGAGCCCAAGAGAGTTGAAATTCCAACTACGAGCTACGGGGAGGAAAGGCGTGTGCGTGGCTGTTGTCTGGGGTGAAGAGTGATGACATAATAATTTGAAATATCTCATAGTTATATACCCCTCTGAAAATAACATAATTCAACCAACCCCTATATACTTTTAATACCCACCTCCCCCCCACTTCAACCCCCCTNCCCCTCCCCCTCCCCCTCCAACCCCCCCGTCTCCTCCCTCCTCAACAAAGGCCCATCAACATCAACATCATACCCCGCCGGCCTCTCGGGCACCATCCCAATCAACACCACCAAGCACGGCACCGCAGCCACAAGCAACGCGCAGTTAACGTACAACGCCCTCCTCGGGTCCGCATCAGCGTTCGAGTTGATAGCGTACGAGACAGCTTGTCCGAGCGTCTCGAAGGCGCGGAAGAGACCCCCGGTGCGGGCGGAGGATTTGACGTCCGTGGAGAAGGTGCCGAGGATCCAGTAGAGTGAGAGTTGGGTTAGGTAGCCGGTGGAGAAGATGAGGATGTAGGGGAGGTAGGCTTCTGCCCAGCGGGAGGTGTGGCTGTGTGGATATTGGTGTTAGAAGGTGTGGACGGGTGTGGTAGTTTGGGAGAGGGTGGTCTTACAGGACGTAATCCAGTGCGGCCTTTTCAGTGCCGAATTTACTGTATTCGATACCGATCCAGATGAAACAGCCGACTTGGGGGATGAGCCATATTAGAACACCAATCCAGGCGCGGTGCATCTGGGACCAACGCTGTTGGTCCATGAGACGGCCGTATAATATAACCATTGGGATGGTAACGGTTGCTGGCGAGTTAATGAGAGGGGATAGTTAAGTTATACTGAAGGGACTTACGTGTGATAAGTGATGACAAGGCGCGAGCGCGGACGCTGAAGTGGAGAGCGAGGTATGTCCCTAGCGTTCCGCCGTAGAAGAAGGAGTAGAAGGCGGGGAAGAACATGAGCCAGGTCTGGAGACTGGTGTCAGCTATCTGATCGAGGTGCCATAATCAGGGTCCTCACCTTCCTATTCTGCATATGCTTCCAAAGAGCCTTAAATTCCTCCGCCCAAGAGATATCAGTCGAGGTAGCAGCCCTGGAGCCATCACGATGTCTGACTTTGGATGTGGGCGAGAGCATGAGCCCCCAGATCACACCCGTGCATTCTATTTTCACCCCATTAGACTTCCTCCATCTGTGCAGCTTCTTGAAAAATAAACTCACCAAATCCAACAAAAATAAGATATGTAGACCACGCAATCCCCCCAGCAGAAGACCTCTTATAATTCGTGTAAAAGTTAATAGATCCCCCAACAATACTTCCCGTATTCCTCATAGCGGACCAGATGCCTACCCCGAGCACATATTAGAGCCTGCCCCTCACACAGAAAGAAGCATACATACCTAGGAAGAGCCCCCTATCATTCTGATTCGGATACGACAACATCGCCGTCGTCTCAGCGACATATAAAAACCCATCAAAAATCCCTCCAACAATCTATTCCCCGTTAGCCATCATTCGTCATCACCACACTCTCCCCCCCCCTTCCCTCTCCAGCACCCCCCCATCTTTCCTCTCCCAC
>LNAS01000274.1:0-46409 GCA_001630605.1 Pseudogymnoascus pannorum | reverse complement strand
TTGGGGGAAAGGGGGCGGGGTTGTAAAAGGGGAAAAAGGGGGGGGGTTGGAGAGGGGGGTGTAAAAGTTTGGTGGGGAGAAGGAGGGGGTGAGGTTGTGGTTTGTTTTTTGCTTTTGTTGGTTGGTTTGTTGTGTTTTGTATTGGTTGGGATATCGAGATACCGTGTTGTAATGTATGTTAATATATTTTTTCTGAATCGATTTTGTTGAAACTGTACTCTTAGGGAATGAAAAAGAATGTGATATGATAGACCTCACCCGATGATAGCGGAAACGGGCATCAGATACTTCAGGATTTATTTCATTTAAACTATTTTATTCGAGTCCCCAATGGGCCAATATCTGGTTATCTTATATACATATATATATCCAACTAAACTAAATGGTATCTATCTAGTAACAAATTCCCTACTCCCCATCACCCGTAACTCCTATGGACCACTCACTCCACTAATCAGTCGCCCATCATCCCTGATTCTCCATTATCTCCCTTCCTCATCCTCCATACCAACACCCAATCCCCTCAACTTCAACGCCAACAACCCTTCCGCAACCTGCCTTCCCTGCAACGGACTCGCGTATGTATTCCCTCCATACCCAACATCACCTTTCTGTAACTTATCATACGTCGTCCCACCCCCGTTCCCTTCGCTGAAGCCATTTATCGCACCCCATTCACTCGCTGCCGTGCTATCATCCTGCGCCGCAGCAGACGAAGATGGGGGTCGTGAGGGTATACCCGAGCGACTCGTCCCCGTATCAGAGAATGCTGCGTCACGCTTATATAGCGAAAAGGGTATAGGTTCAATGGGCGTCGTACTCCTGCCCTCATACGGATAAGTGTCACCACCAGTCTGGGATATCCCATCCATCGACTCAAACCCACCCCTCTGCGAAGCCGTGAGTGGAAACCCCGAGCTTCTTCTCCTAAATGCCCTTTCGCTAGCGGGGCTAATCGCACTGGGAGTATCGCGGACGGGTTTATAGCTTGTGAACCGCGGTTCGGGGAACTGCAACTCGTTTCTCAATTTCTCCTTTCCGTCGGGGACGCGGTTGGCGAAGACGACGCGGATGGATTTGTAGAGGTAGAAACGTCCCCGTGCGGGGCTACAGATGTGGAGATGGATCAGGTAGCGGAGTGTCGAGCGTTCGTTGGGATCAACTTGTAGTGGTCTGGAGGTGGGGGGGAGGTCCATGATAGGACCGGCGGAGTAACTGCGTTGGCGGATAAAGGTTTTGGTGCCTGGTTCCATACCCTCGAGGTCGTAAGGGACGAGGAACAGTTTTACAGCTGTCTTGTTGGGGTTCTTGATGATAATTTGGAGTTGCCCTTTTTCGGGGATGCGGTAGCATCCCCCTGGGGGAGCGCGGGGGGATGTCGAACGGCGCTTTTGCTTCTGGAGACGGCGCTTGTCGAGCTCGGGGGTTTGATCTTGGGGATCGAGGGTGTCGAGGCCGTCAGAAACTCGTGGTCGAAGGTTGGAATGACGGGTTCGTTTAGTGCTGTGGCTCTCTGAAGGTGGCACGGCTGGTAGGCCGTTTTCTAAATCGATTTGTCCCACGTATGGACTTGGTCCATCCTCAGACGCTGTATGTCTTACATGGGCCGTGGTGGCGTAGCTATAAAATACCGCAGGAAATGGCAGAGCCACATGAGGTGGACATTTTAAACTCGGCTTGCACTTACCCAATCCCAGGACCCCAATCTGTGCTACAAAGTCCAGAGGTTTCGAGGGGGTGGTGGACATTCTGCCTCTGAGAATGCTCTCCTCATATGATCCAACCATTGATGCGTGGTGTAGCGGAGAATCCGAGGCAAACGATGGCCGCCTCGCATGACGGAACGGTGTCTGAGGGGAAGAATTCAGTTGCGGCATGCCGGTATTCAAGACTAGGGACCTTTTCGGCTGGTGAGCTTGGTAGGCATAGCTCGCCTCTCTGCGCTGGAAACGTATTTGGTAATCGGAGGCCGAACTGGACGGCGTTACTGGCGTAGATGAGTAGGGCTGGAAAGTATGTCGCCTGCGATTCTTCATAAAATCTGCCTCGATATCCATGGTTTCCCCCAGAGGGGAAAATTCCACCTCGTCGTTGGTCTGGGACTGCACTAGAGGACTCGTTGGTGGTATGTATGCAAAACTCGACGAGTATGATGACGATAACGAGACGGCCCTCGACCTGGATACGAAGTCAACACCTGGACGAGCGGAAGACTCGAACCGGTCATGCCGGAAGGGTATAAAGTCCCTTGGTGGCGACGTGCAAAGCCATGGCCTAGGGGGACTTGCAGCACGAATACGATCGATTTCTTGCTCCGAATTCAAGTCCCTTTGGGCTTCTGGTCTCTCTTCCCTAAAGTTCCCCGAGTGTAATGCGGACAAAGGCCTTGCAATCGACAACCCGGCCTGCAGGTTCTCATTCTCGTCCAGTCCGAGTGGAATTGGCGACGACTTAATCTCTGCCGGCGGCAGGAGCGGAGTCGTACGTCTCGCACTGGGAGTTTCCTGCTTCTTCGGGGACCATATAGGACTCTCGCCCCTCTTCAATCTCTCCATCAGCTCCTGCCTGTCCGAGACACAGTCCGAGGTATCGTGGGAGCTCGCTCCCGTCTCATCCTCGGCCGTTGGGGCAGCATCGTCTGGCGTATCTGGTACCGGGCCTTCGCAGAGGTCTGTCCGAATGCTCTCCTTCGAGGTTTCCCTCCTCAATTCTCTATATCTGGGCCCCGGGAACGTAAACGTCGGTCGGCTGGGCGGTGAGGACGCAGCATGGCCGTCCTGGTCCTGGAAGTAGGGCATGCTGTGAACATCGATACTCTCGTGGTACTTTGCTCAAATTCCAGGGTTATAATATACTATTTATCATGGCGTGGAGAGTGAGTTTCGAGGCGGGAGTTGTTCTTTTTCTTCCTTCCCAGCTTTGCCGGTGGGAATGGCGGGGTCCCTTCGAGCTCGGGAATGGGGTGGATGTGAGGGTCGTGGCGAGTGCTTCCTTGGAGTTGTTGCAGTTCTTGTAGTCACAGGTACTGGGAGAAACTGGCTGTGACTCGATGAGCTATTGGTGACGGCGAGTTCATGCAAAATGCCGAGAGGAGAGGAGCTGATCGACGTGGGATACTTGCTACTTCGAGTACGTCAACTGCGGAGTAGCAAGGTCACGGTGTGTCGGATAGCGGTGGATAAGAAGGAAGTTGCAGGAGGATAAAGGATAAAGATGCAAGACGTGATATGGGTATAAGAATAAATAGAATAAATAAATGCAAATTCGAATGCAAATATATGAATATAATAATATAGAAATGACACTGCTCTCTTCCGTGAGGGTGATGAGTAACTTTTTGGAGTTTGAGGTAGAAGTAGTAGAAGTATCAGTGACTGAGTGACCATGTGGATTGTGGATTGTGGATAGAGTAATGGTGGAGTAATGGTCACAGGGTACATACCGCTAGTTCACACAGGTACCTGCATCCACTCATATTACTCGCGGTAAAATTAAGTACCCTGCTGCATTGCTAAAAGTACTCTGACCGCCACTGACGGGTTCACACTGTAACCTTACTGGCCACGACCCCACTCTACCTCTATTACCAGTGCAAAAGTACTGTTTGCTCTGTTTGCTCTTTTTCCCACTGCGACAATTTTGTGCTCAGACAACGATAAGGAATATTTCCAATATTTCCACCAGGGTTCAGCGATCAGCGACAGACAGCATTATACCAGGAGTGCTCAACGAGTCTACCGAGGCGTATTCCTATATCCTCACTCACCATGGCGCCCAAACGAGACAGAGAAGATGACGCCCAAGTCCCACACGTCAAGAAAGTCCGCGGCGGCTTCAAAGTCGGACCGGACAACCTCCCAGACGGCACATGGCGCCGTAAAGGTAACCCATTCCCCTCTCAATTTTCTCCTTTTCTGCACCTTTTACCCTCAGTCGTAGAATACCAGCTAACACTCTCCCAGTCATCAAGATAAAAAAGGACCTCATCCACAACGCAAAAGTCAAGAAATCCTACGCAAAAGTGAAAGCTCGCTCCTCCCCTCCCCCCGCAACCGCCGCACCAGACGCATCCACAATCGTGATCCAAGCCCCCGAGGAGCCAGTGGCACCCGCTCCCATCGAACCCAAGGAAGAGCAAGACCAACAGCGCGAGCTCCACCCCTCTCGCCAGGCTATGCTCGACGCTCCCGACGCCCCTCAAGCAGCCTCCGTCCCGCGCTTCTCCGGGCCAAAAACGGACGGAAAGCCGCGCGCAAAGAAGCCGGGGTACTTTGACAAGGCGAAGGCGGAGGCGGATGCTAAGAGGAAGGAGGCGGAGGCGAGGAGAGCGGAGTTTGAGAGAAGGGATAGGGAGAGGAAGGCGAAGGTTGAGGAGAGGGAGAGGCATAGACGGGCGATGGCGAAGGCGAGGACCGGGGGAAAGAATGGGCAGAGGAAGTTGGGGAGGGAGAGTGTGGTGTTGCTGGATAAGGTTAGGAGGATGGTGGGATGAGTGGGTGCTGGTGAGTGGGGACGGTACGGGTTTAAACAGAGGGTATTGGGAGGTAGGGGGTTATGATATCCATGAGAGCGTTGTTATGGGCTTAGCTCTGTTTACGGTATGGTGGTGTTTGATATTCGAAATTGTGTTATCTATGTTTTACTTTGGCTAGATTGGTGATGTGCTCAAACAAGTCTGAACTCAAACCAACATGGGCTGATTTAGTGGTTTTTCTTTTGGATACGGACGGCTTCGACTCCAGGCAGGTACACTCTCATTACTCTTATATTATTGAATCTTCACGCTTTATCCTTCACTCAGGGGTGAGTAGCACCGATGAAATTATTATATGCGATATATATCCATTTGTTTCACAAAGCTATATGCCGATATATCAACCAACTCACACCCATCCCTCTATCTACATACAAATACCACCGTTCCCTATCGCTCACCTTCCACGCCTCTCCCCTATCCCCTCAAAACTCCCTACACAACCGCCGTCGCCCCATTGTAGTAATGGATCTGTTCACACACATTAGCCTCACCCCTCTCCCCCTTCATCCTCAGGTCCCTCAAAACTCACAGTCTGATCCGCACACCCCTCCGGCGTCAAATACGCATAACTCCCTAAGTTCACAAACAACTCCTGCCCCTCACAAACCAACCAAGCCGACTCATTCGGTCTCGTCACTCCCTCAACAGACCACTGCAACGCATCACCACTCCATTTAAATGCTCCATACGCATTCTGCTCCGTTGAGAACGTGACTGCCAACCTCCCCGACCCCGTCCCAATAACTACATCGCTAACGACGGCGTACAGGTCCCCCGAGCCGGTGTCGAGGATGAGTTGGCCGTCTACGAGGGTGAATTGCCCCGCTGTCGAGGCATCGTCTATGACCGCCACACCCTCTTCATTGGAGGGGGAGGATTGAAGGTACTTATGGAAATTCGGGTCGGCGACGGCGCGGATCCAGAGGTTGTCACCTACTAGTGTTGCGCTTGCTCCTGAAGCCGCGGTGGTGGTTGTTGCGGTGCTACCGGTGGTTGTCGCGGTGGTGCCCGCGGTGGTGCCCGCGGAGCCGGGGACGCATTGGGAGTACCCTATTCGAAATCAGATGGGGCGCATGCAATGAGGGGAGAGGGAGGAGTACAGTCGCTGAGGTTCGGTTAGCTGAGTTTCTTTCTCTTGGTGTAGAAGGTAGAGGGAAGGTTTTATGGGGACTCACTTCACATAGAGGCATGTTAAGCTGCTGGCGCAAGTCGTGTAGCCGGTCCAGCCTGTGCCGCCGCCTTGGTGAGAGTTAGTTAGAAACCCTCAAGTAAGGAGGGAGAAGAGAGGGGCACATTGGCCATAGGCAGTCTGTTGGGCAGTTACGCCTGTTGCGGCCACAACAAGAGCGCCGAGGGTGGATGGGACACGCATGATATAGACCTGTGAAGTATAGAAGATGGAAATGTGAGAAATGAGGAGTAAAGGACCAAGAAACAAGCAAACCCAAGAATTGCACGAATGGGTGGTAATATGGGATTTTATACCTACCTACATATCTCCCTCCCACCTCACCTCACCTACCCACCAGGCTCCGTCCCAAAAAAAATCACCGGTCCGCACCACCGCGCCATTAATATACTCCCCAATCAATACACCATCCCATCATCTGACCTACGGCATTGGGTTCGCCGCGCCGTTAATGAACAGCGTTGCAACTTCATACCTGTAGTGGAGTGTTTATATTGCGGGGGAATAGGCTATAAGCCGGGGTAGATGGTGTCAGGGGTATAGTGTGTTGTTCTGGTCGGGAAGGAAAGCCGGATCGACGACAGGACCCTGGACCCTGATTACCCCCACAAAAGTGGTGGGTGCCGAGAAGTGTGGCCGGAAAGCTTGAGGGGATAAGCATAGAGAACAAGAACAATAGTCGTAGGTCAACACTACTATAGAGTGAATATAAGGTTATACGACGTGTTGGACGATGCAGGATGTGGTTTTCAAGATGAGCAGTTGCGAGTGGGTTATGGATGGTATGAAAGTCACGCCTCCAGTGTGGTATGGAACTATGCTTGGGTATATTTTGTATTTGTATCTATCTAAGCGGTTCAGCTGCCGGGATTGGTATCATATGTGTAATTTGAGACGGAAATGAGGGTGGCGGCGAGTTTGTGCAGAATGAGCTCGCTGTCTGGTGTGGCGCCTCAAGTGAAGGCGGAGGGTGTGGTTCATGACGGGTATCGAGGTAGACTCGAGGTGCGGGAATAGCCTCGTGGAAACTGTGGGGTGTCATGTTCTAAACTTTGAGCGACTCGAATTTTGACGCCTGGGACCCATTTGGCGTCAGCCGGAATGGCGTTGTGTTTCAACTGGGAGTTGTGCATATTCAGGGCATTCTGCAAGCCCAGTTCCATCTCAACTTGTATGGATCGCCATGCGACCAGCATGATGAACATGGTAGGTATTCCGTGCGTACACCGAGCTGCAGTAATCCTCTTTCCACTCCGAGCAAAAATAGCAACCCCTCAAAAGCTATCATCCAACAAATTATGGCTCGGCTTAACCATACTTGGACTATCCTCCTCGTATCCACCCGCCCCCGCCGTCATAAGCAGGTCCTCCACAATCCGCTTACTCGCCTCTCTCGCGGGCGTCTGCAACACCCGATTCGGCGGAATCGCAAACTGTATCGTCTTCGGGGGGCTCATGCCAAGCGTCTTATACACGTCTTCTGCGTCCTCACTATCGCTATCCCATGTGATCTCATCCGTAACACCAATATCCCTGGTGCTCTTCCCACGTGCAGGCGTCTGCACGCTCACACCCGGCGTACGCGGCGCAGCGTTAGGCCGGATCTGAGGCTGGCGGACAGGCGAGCTGAAGATCTCGTGGTGGAGTTGCGGGGCCTGGATGGGGGAAGAAGAGGAAGGAGAGTCGAGGTCGCGCCAGGAGGGCTTGGATGCGGCGGCTTTGGCTTGTTTTTGCGCCGTGTGCGGGGTTGCTTGGAGACGGTAGTTTTTGTCCATGACGCGGTGGAGGAGAGGGTCTTGGGAGCGTTTGGTAGAGGGGAGGTTGGTGGTTGGGTCGAAGGGGGAGGAGATGGGGGTCATTGACATGCGGGGGAGTCGTTGCTCAGCTCCGGGGGTTGAGGGGGGAAGCTGGGTATCATCATCGTATTCTTCTTCTTTAGCTTTACCGCCCTTCATCTCGCGCTTCAGTGCCTCGTAAGGCGAGCCGTAGTCAGCGAATTTTCCGCCCGTGACAGTCCTTGATGGGGGGGCTCTGGGTGTACTGCCGCTAATATCTCCGTTGTCCAGTAGTGACTCGTCATCATGTCCGTAGCCGTGGTGGTGTGTTGTGTCTACCGGTAGGGAATCGTCGTCCTGCATCGAGGCGCCATATGTGCTGTTGCCATGTGAATGCGAGATACCCGTGTCCTCCTCTTCTTCTTGCTGTAGTTCTTCGTATCCAGACAGAGAGACATTGGCGCTGGCCTCGAAAAACTGTTTCCAAAACTGTAAAAAGTTAGTGAATGCTCGAAATACCCCTCCTTCCTCGTGGTGTGGAGTCAAACCTTTGAACCATCCCACACAGCCTCGGAGTGCTTGCCGTATTGCTCGACGATAGGGAGAATGCTTGTCGTCACAATCCGGTGTGCGCGGCTAAAATTGTGGTCGATTTCTATGTACTCGTAAGCCTTGTGCTGCGGGTCAATTCAGGGTCGGAGGAACTAACCTTGGAGGGTCAATGTTATGGTTTGCTCCAGCTTCTCAAGCTCCTCGGTGAGGGTCAGATTCCTCTGGGAAGTGGTGGAAGCGCGAGACATGACTAGAAAATATAGACGCAGGAACGCACTATGATAGAGCTTGTATATCCGTCGTCGTCGTTGTCGCAATAGGCCGAATTGAGACGTTGTCCACCAAAGCACAATGATACAGCCGCAAGTGGGGGTTGTGGTGGTCGTGGTGGTCGCGACGCGATCCTTACCTAAGCTAAATATAACTAAAGCCGTCCCCGCTCCCGTTCGTTGATGGACGTCATCTCTTCTCACCCAACGGCAAACTTTCGCCGAGGCCGAACATAACATTCTCGAGTGTACTATGCGTACTATGCCACGCGGCCATGTCTGGATAATATTCTAGGTATCTTCCTTCGTGGCATATTTTGCACTATTCAGTGGTACAGCCTTGTTATCTTACATCGATCGGCAACATACCGTGCCCACCTTCCTTCGTATTTTTCCTTACACATAACTCGCCAGAATCCCGCGGCGCAGTCATCATCACGATATCCCATCTTCGTATTGCTTACTATGTCGGCGTTAAAGAGGCCGTTATCTGCTACTGGCCTATAAGTGTGCTGGCCATGCACACGCTGACATGGTCCCATTCTGCGACGGTATTGGCTTTCGTCCGAATATGGTTGCACATCACTCCCAGCCAAGGTAACGCCAATGTTGGAAATGGTGTTGGTGCTACTTTGATGCAGCTTTCTTCACACCTTTCGTCATCATCAATGATATTATTAGACGGTAGGATCATTTCTCTCAGATGGTAGGTCAACGAGCGTGAATGCTCTAGCTGATTACCCATGATTCTCATATTTTCAGCCCCATTCCTTTCTGTCTTGCGCCAGCAGTATGTCTTGGCATATCAGGCCTCTCTATTTCTCAGATATGTCCAAAGATTTTGTTATTATTTCTTCTCCCCTCGATGGCATCTTTATCCAGAATGTTTAGGAAACTTGCCGCCGTTCTCTTCGTCTGTATTCCCTTGGTCACCATCACAGCCCTATATACCTTCTGGTTTCAGCCCAACCGACCCCCACGCTATTCTGATCTAGTCCTGCCTCCTCTGGGCAGCTCTGAGCCTCTGCCTGAATCTCTATTTCCATCTCTCCGCCATCTCTGTGATGAAACAGAGTGGACAGAAGGGCTTTGGCTTCAATGCCACAGCAATGTCGGGCCATCCAAGACATCGATGAGGGGTGGCTTGAGTAATCTAGAGAACAGGATGCAGACATGCGTCCGTCTTGCAATAGCTGCTGGCGCTGGTGTTATTGTAACCTCCCCTTTCTCACACTCTTCAGGATCGCGGGCAGTTTTGCCTAGCACAGTATTAATGCAACATAGCTTCCCACGTTTGCTACCCGCAACAATGGTGACCTATTAAAATACCCCAACGAAGAATGTCCTGACGCCCTCTTCGACACCAATCACTATCAGCAGGCTCTGTCCACGGCTTGTCCGCAACTTAATTTTCGTGCTTGTAAAGACACAGAGGGACTCGATACTACCATCGATGCGGACTTCAGGAAATACCTAGGACCCAGCCACTCAAACGGGACATTCCGCGCGCTCATCGACGACACCATATCCAAGAGCGGCGTCATTACACGCGCAGAGATCAGCTCTCAGAAGCCTCTGCGGGTCTTGTATGGGGACCCGTTTCTGGCGTGGAACTACACAGCCGCGGCTGAGACGGATGTGAAGAAGGATCTATTCAGGACGCTGAGATACAATGATAGACTATCTGAGCTAGGGAGGGAGGTCTCCAAGGCGCTGAGGCTGGGGAGCGATGGGACTGTTGTGGGGATACATTTGAGGGGTGAGAATGATTGGCCCGAGAGTTTTGGGACGTTGGATACCCAAATCGATCTTTACACACAGGCGCTGCTGGAGCTGCGCAATAGCACCATGGACTCCGACGATAACCCGACGATCAAGGATTTGTATGTCAGCTGTGGAAACCCTGCAGCGATTCAAAAGTTTCAGGCGAAGGTGGAGCCATTGGGATATACAGTCCACGATAAAATGGGTCTTCTGAGCGGTAACACCGATATCCTAGAGGAAATTGAAGCTTTAAAATTCGACGGAAGGGCGATAACAGAATACGAGAGCCTAGTATCCGCAGATTACTTCATAGGGGTCCTGACGAGCAGTTTATCAGCCGTAGTGGCGTATGCGAGGACGGTGGAGGAAGAAGGTGATTATTTCGATAAATATATACACCCCGGTACGACGAGGGGGGAATTCATCGAGAGGGTGTTCCCCGATTCGCCGTCTGTGAGGGGGGATGAGCGTACGAAGCTTATGGTTCTTACGGGAGCTGATGTTATGGATTGTTTTCCATGAGGTGATGGGTTGTGGTTGTTACGTGTCGGATGTGGTGCTACTACGACGGTGCCCGTGCGAATTTAGAGAGGTGAACAAGATCTCCGGGTGATGGTTTATGAGTATATGACTCTATTTTAGCAGGCTCCGATTATGCTCTTTGGGTCCGTTTATCCTCCTCATCCGGTCGGTCACCATACCCAGTTGCAGCGAGCGTGTCATCTGTCGTCTTGTCGCATTATTATGAAGCCATGGCTCAGGGGCTGGATAGAATTATAGGCGGGCTGATGTAGTGAACATGCACTGGAGAACTGCGCGTACTGTGTAGCTTATTATATACATATATTAATAGGTAATTAATAATACTTATCGATCTTTTCGGGATATTTGACTGTGGAATATTGCAGTAGTCTTGTTCTGCTATTTTCTGGTGGTTTTTAAAAATACCACCATAAATTTCGATAACAAAATAAAACAAAATCCACCACAATTCTATTAAAAACCCAACCCAGGCACACAATTACTCGCTACTTCACAGTTATAAACATCCCATCCAAACAGTAAAAGGGGCACAGAATTTAAGCACCAATTTTGAATATCTACATTGAACACCCCACTATGTACTCTCACCAAACAACAGAGCTCATCCCTCTCCCCCCATCTCAATCCTCTCCCCCACAACCTACAACCCCTTACAAGCACTGCGAATACCACTCATTCGTCGCCGTGCAAGTGCTCCCAGACACGCAAACAGTCGCACCCGTCCATCCGTTACCACCACACTGCGCATACTTCGCCGCAGTCGCAACACTTGACGTCGTCGTCGCCGCCGCAGAGGTAGTCGCCGCAGTCGAGGTGACAACAGCAACGGCGGTAGATACAGCGGTAGTTGCAGCGGCGCTGCTGCTACCAGCAGCGCTGGAGTTAACGACGCCGCCGGGGCCGGCGACGGAGGTGGTCAGATCGCCAGACTCGATGTAGACGCCGCTGAAATAGAAGTCCTCGTCGGTGTCAGCGTAGCCGTCGCGGGGGAGCTCGAGGACACCCAAATGCCAGTCGGCGCCGTTGGAGGAGGTGGAGCCGGAGACGGCCTCGTGGGTGAGGGTGAGGTCGTCGGAGCCGGTGGAGTGCCAGAAGGCGATTGTGTTGGCAGAGAAATCCTGATAAGCATTAGAATTGTGATGGGCTTGGCGAAGGTGGGGGTGAAGGGGAACATACAATCTCATAGGCAACGTTGTGCCAGACGTCAGCCTCCCAGGTGACATCCCACTGGGAAACTCCTCCAACCTCCCATCTAAGCGCGGGGTCGCTGGTGCCGGACGCGCCGCTGATCCAGCCAGACTTCAACTCAGTGAAGTGGCTCTCGAAGAAGCAGATCTGGTGCTCGCGGTTCAAGCTCGGGGCATTAGTATCGCTGCGCTTGATGCTGAAATGGTAGTAGACCTTTCCGCTGTTGATGGCCGCTGTAGTTTGGGGGATCAACTCAGTGCGGCGCATGGTTTGGCCATTCCAGTAGGCGGTGCTGGTTAGGGAGATCTTGGCGCCCTGGTTGGTACCGCTGTCGGCGGGGTTCTTGTAGCTGGAGTCGAGGTTGACGTATTCATCAACGGTACCAGACCCGTGCTGTTGGGTGTTAGAGGCGTTATGAGCATAGGGAGGCTTCAGTGGGAGCTTACAATGTAGTACTGGTATGGCCCGACTTGGTTAGACCACGACCAGTTATCCAGATCAGCGCTGGATGTGAACTCGTTCATGCGGCCATCCCAGAGGATGGTGCCTGCCAAAGCAGACCCGACGGACGCGAGGAGTGAAAAAGCCTTGAGCATCTTGACGAATAACAAGAGAGCAATGGACGAGAAGACAAGATATAAGAATGGAAGGAGTATATACAGTCCGTGAAGCGCACAGAAGAGGAGGGCAGGGAAAGAAGAACGGTCAAGACGGACGCGGGCTGGACTTTAAACCAAGCACTGGACCAAGAGCGGGAATGAGATGATCGTTTCCTTACCGTATGCCAATCTATTTAGACAACAAGGCAATTACCCCGGATCTGGCCTGATTGAATCAGATGATGGTGATCCGTTTCGCTGGCGGCAATTTGAGCCGGCCGTCTCATATATAAACATGATGCCTGAATG
This sequence comes from Pseudogymnoascus pannorum, assembly GCA_001630605.1. Taxonomy (NCBI): domain Eukaryota; kingdom Fungi; phylum Ascomycota; class Leotiomycetes; order Thelebolales; family Thelebolaceae; genus Pseudogymnoascus; species Pseudogymnoascus pannorum. The sequence goes on along the minus strand of LNAS01000274.1, from coordinate 33,684 downwards.
GCGGCCTTTAAAAGATTTGGAGCCCCCATGATCTAAAATGCTATGGGGAGGGGATTGCGTGCAGTATAGCACTATAATCTATATATCGTTTGTTAGTAGAGGGGCAGTGGATATATGACTGGAGGTGTCACCAGCGCTACTGCACCATATAAAGTGGTCAAGACGGTATGGGCGCCAATGACTGGATGTTAAGAGCGGAGAAAGCTGTTCCGGAAGTTAAGGCTACTTGGATGGCTGGGATATATGATTGTTCAAGGGCCCTACATAGTACAGGCCCCAAGAAGGTACAAGGTAAGCGAGGAAACGTGGAGGTCCTTCCCGCGGGCCGGCACTTGGGTATTTTAGCCTGGAAACGCTTGGGAAGCCACTCCCGATGTTCCTGGCGTCTTCAAGGTCACGTCACTCAACTCTCCAGTGAGCACAACGAACGGGGACAAACAAAACGAAGCCGACTATATGCAGTATATGACCTCGAAACTATTTCGACGCGTCATGTCCTCCTGGAATGGCAAACCTGTGTTTTTCGGCCCATTCGAGGTCACAGACCAGGTAATATCTCAAATTTGTCCTATCTTATCACGTGATACATATATACCACCACCCCGCCTGGCTTGTCAAGTTCCTGGGCAGCATTATAAGGGCATAATATAATTTAAAACAAGAATCTACAGCTAACTACCCCCCAGGTCTTCTATACAACCCCTCTCTCCTTCGCCCTCGTGAACCTCAAGCCCCTCCTCCCCGGCCACGTCCTCGTCTCCCCCCACCGCTGCGTTCCACGGCTCACCGACCTCACCCCGCCCGAAATAAGCGATCTCTTCTTGACCGTGCAGCGCGTGCAGCGTATGATAGCTTTAACGCACTTTCCTGCTCCCGGCGCGCCAACAGATGGAGGATTCAACATCGCGATCCAGGATGGCGAGGAGGCAGGACAGAGCGTGCCGCATGTGCATTGTCATATTATTCCACGGCTGAGGGGGAATGGGAAGGGGGATGGGATTTATGATGAGATGGCGGGGGAGGGGGGAAATGTGGGAGGGCATTTGTGGGATAGGGAGATGGGGAGGAGGCCGGTGCCGGGGGGGAAGTTTCCGAGGATAGAGGATGCGGATAGGGAGGCGAGGAGCGCGGAGGAAATGAAGGTCGAAGCGGCGGAGTTTAGGGAGAAGATGAGGGAGTTGGATGAGAGTGAGGTGGATGCTTGATATGAGTGTGGATTGAGGAGGTTTGTGACGATCATTGTACAGTATATTAAGGTTGACGGGTGTGAAATGGACTATGCATAATCATCCTCGAGGGTAATAAATACACAGTCTGTGGGTGGGGCTTCTTGGCTCACTACCATACACATCAACTCATCCATCTCCTCCATCCAGCCCTAGGGCATGATATCTGAAAACATAAAACGCCTTTCCACGAAATGCTAGCCATGATACTCCATCGCCAAAATGACAGTCGCTCCCAGCGATGCAGCCTATTCCTCGTCTGCTGCCACTGACTTGCGCTTTTTCTTCTTCTCCTTCGGCTTTTCTGATTCCCCCTCTCCCTCAACCTTTGACTTCTTCTTCTTCTTCGGCTTCTCCTCCTCTTCCTCCCCCTCAGCTGCCTTTGCCTTCTTCTTCTTCTTCTCCTTCGGCTTCTCCTCCTCCTCCTCTCCCTCAGCCCTCCTCTTCCTTTTCTTCTCCTTCTTCTCGCCGTCCTCTTCCGGTGCTTCGAATTCCTTCTCCCTCTTCGCTAACTTCTCAATCTTCTTCTCCTTTTGCCTCTCTAAGCGATCCTCCTGTACCGCCCTCTCCTTGGCAGACTTATTAAGGAAATACTCTCCACTCTCGATCTGCAAATCGACCTTGCTCTTCTCCTGTGGTGGCGGGAACGGCGTCCTGATCTTCTTGGACTTATCCGTAACCTTCAGTGGCACACGTCTCTTGCTCAAGTTGCGTTTCTTGAAATGCGGTAAGAAGCGGTCCCAGCTCTCGCCTGCCAGCTCCGGGTCCTTCGCTAACTCACGCTTGATCATGAGCTCTTTGATGTGGTAGATGGGGTGGATATTCGACATGCAGTCTTCGATGATACGGCGCAGCTCTTTCAGACCTTTGTATGGGCCCATGGCCGAGACGGTGTTTCCTTGGACAAGGATGTAGCACTCTGTGAGAAGCTCGAGAGCTTTGAGGGTGGAGCCATTGGGGCCGAGGATACGCTGGCGGCGCTTCACGAAGCGCTCCTTGTTGCGAACCAGGTTGCGGATTTTGATGATGTCGGATGCGACGCCATCTTCGAGAATCTTCACTGCTTGTGGCGCAGGCACCGAGCGAGCGAGAAGCTTAATGAGGTCGCGCGCGTTGAGGATGGAGGCAGGATCGTAGGTCTTTCGGGTGGTCTTGACTGTCATGGAACCCTCAACGAGATCGAGGGTACATGCTATGCCAAACTTCTCGAGACTCCGTGTGATGAGGGGCCAGGCCTCGCGGAGGTAGACTTCTCTATATTTTGGGAAGAGAGTGGCAAAGGTCGACTCTTCTGTGAATGTACCCGCCTTATTGTCTTCTGGTTTAAACGCCTCAATCTGCGATATGGTTAGCAAAGCACAGATGTGGCGGGGTGTATTGCTATAGTTGGATTGGGGCATTATAACAGAGTGATAAAACTAACCTTCCACTTGTCAATGTCATCCGTATCCCATGGTTTGTCTTTCTTGTGAGTGGAAGGCATCTTGGGCGATTTTATTTGGGCGTGAACAATGTTGCGCAGACGAGGCTGGCAGAAGTTTTGAGTATGAAGAATTTCTAGATGCACAAATTGCGCGAAATACCACCGTAGTTATCGGTGATCTATTAATTTACAGTATACCATAAACACCAAAAGCGCAAATAAGTTGTGTCTGGCTGGTACAGACAGGTAACGTGCAGCAAATACATGAATTTATCTTTTCGCAATAATTAAAATTGATAGTAGTGACAACTGAGTTAAATCAGAGTATAGTATCGGCCTGTATCTATATTTACAGCTTGGCTGATAATTACCCGCTGAGTAATGCCAGTTGAATGACCTCCGCCCTGACTTTCTTCCTTTGCGAAAATAAAATTGGATGAGGTTAATGCTGGCAATTGATACCAAACCACAAATCGAAGAGCTACTTTTATCATTTCGATACTTCAAACTTCAATTGTCGCGAGCCATTCTGTAGCTTTTTTTGGGGGGATTTTAACGGTGTCAGGGGTAAGAAGAGACAAAGAAATGTCATGTGACCAGATCCTTATGCGGACTTTAAGGTTTGGGAGCGGGAACTAATTCCAAATTGGGCCTCCGGGGACCCGGGACTGAGATTCCCATCACTGAATCGACATGGTCATTGCTCTAAACTTAGTACCAAGTTTCTTCCAAGAAGGAAATGAGCGGATGGAGTCGTGGCCGGAAGGAATATTTTTTGGGGACTCTGGAGATATAGAGACAACGCGGGTAGCTGAGACAAATGATGTGTTTTCTTTCGCACGGGAGCCCCTTTTTTATTCCCAGACCTGAACGCGCTCGTTCTGGGCAGGAAAAAGAGATGGGGAAACACTGTCGAATGATTCTAGTACTATAGCCATACAATTCTTGCAATGCAATGCCCATATTCATCGCGCCAGGCGAGTCTTAAACTGTGTATATATATCATTAACTCGTAATGTGCCATACAGACGTCATGCTCCCAATTTGTCGTCGCTGACTCTGTCCTAGAGACCGCGTTTGCCTACCCAACCACTTTACGCGCGCCGCGTGCGTGAGCTCTCCGACAGCTTGGTAGCGAAGGGAAACCTAGCTCCATCCGGGTAGATGTGTGTGAGGTGTTTAAGGTATCTCGGAGCGTGTAATAGTACTATAATCATCTCTTCAATCCATCGTAAACTTCCTGCGATCGCCAACCTCAATGTTGTTCAGAATATGTTGTTTCTGCTCTGTGAGGGTGCCATCATAACTGGCGACGACACTGTAGCCTCACACAAGACGACTTTGCGCTGATAGGGGTAGAACTTGCCTTGGCGATGGAAGACGTACGGTTTATACCTACATCGAGTCGCAGCTGGGCTTCCCCTCTCTCCTGACGCGCATTTGTGAATGAAAAAGCGCTCTTCGCGGAATTCTCATCGATTTGGTTATCATAAACGTCATAATCACCCTCGACCTTGGTGTCGTCGGGCGGCAAACCTGCCCAACTATGCTCAGGGTCAGACAGGATACCAATTTTCCTTTCACAATGGGCTTCACAAAGAGACTGAAGACGCAAACTAACCTTTGACTCCGGAACTTCTCCGTTGGGAGCAACAGGCCAACAGTGGAGACAACTTTGGTACTCTGACCGAGTTAAAAAGGTCTTCAACGTCATCAAGGGATTCACGGAACTTGGTAGATGGGCATCTCTGTTATTATTCCGTGGGATGGCGATGAAAAACCTCGCGAGTAAGAAGCAAGCAAGATCAGTGCTCTGGAAGCCACGATGAGCAATCACTGAATTCGCCTGCTTACTCTCCCACTGGCGCCATGTAACGAATCACGAATCCAATGCACAAGCATCAGTCGTTCCTACAAACCCAATCGAAATTGGTATGTAGGCTCTAGATTGTAACACCTGGATATATTTACTAATATTACCAAGCGCTCCTTCCCCCAACAACGATATCCAAAGCGTCCCGCTTATGGCGATCCCCACTCGACAACAACTCGTGTACATACTTTAGTAAGATGCTACTTTTGCCAAAGCAGAAAGTGGAATTCATTCCAGTATGTATAGGGCATCCTTCAGGAGACGCGTTGTACCGCTGTACATCTCTCCTCGACGCCAAAGCTATCTTGACTGAGGGGCCTTTCGACCGATGCAAACATACCTTGCGGGCATTGTCAGCCATATACTACGGATACGGGCGTAGTACTTACAGTGGAAAATACGCCTGTGAACCCCCACTGCGTTAGACATGCTACTAGCTGTTGGTTATTTCACTTACCTTGAATGCTGGGTGATCCGCTTCATTTCGAGCACGGGCAATGAGAAGCTGAACATCGTTGGGAGCCATTCCGAGCCTCTCAGCTGTTGGGATTGTGTTAACGGCATACTGTCAATCCACTATCTGAGCAGAGTAACATACTCATCGGGTATATTGCTAGAGACGAGAGAAAGCTCTGAACGTTATCTCTATTTTCGGCGCCGATTCTTCTTTCTCTTTCATCTTGGTTGATCATTTCAGTCAGTGTCTGACGGTTCTTTGCATCGCCCGGCAAGTGTTCAACTCACCCTCGGACCATGCACATGTGGGTAAGGGTATCATCCTATGATCGATATCAACGAACCCAGCGGTCCTCATTGCATTGGCCAGGTGGAGAGGCATTCGGAGATCCTTGAGGCCTTCCATGCTTTGGAACATTCGTGTGCTCCACTGTCGAAGACCATGTTCTGCCATATTATCAATACCTCAGTCGGTTTATTTCGAGACGGCAACGGCATACCATCGGTCAATGTGCCGTTGTACGACTGAACCTGATAATATACTTCGACCATTTGACACCAACCACCTGTGGAACGCACAAATCAACAACTGTCAATCTATATTTTGGGGGGTTTGTTTCGCACCAGGTCTTGTAACGCGGAATAAGTCTCGAAGATATGTGGTCCATCTTGTTGCGTTGATGCCACCTGTTTGGATTCATCAGCCTCGGTCTTTGGATATGACAGATGGATCATCATCACCTGCTACGAGCTGGGAATGGACTATGTCGAACGAGTTTCGAGCAAAGGTGAATCTGGAATTATCGTCAGGTTATGGTCTCGACCAAGAAGTCTTGAGTCCAACTAACCTCCGGTTGAGATCGTCGACCTAGGTGCCAGGCTCATCAGCATACGTTGTCCTCAGTTTTGCGGAATACCAAAGACGACTTCTGCGTGTTGTTGTCCACATTGCCCGACCTTGGGCTATGGGATCGTAGTTCGTGATGTGATGGCAAATCTCAGCTTGCAAAATTGGGATATCAACGGCAAGCAGCGACCGAAAATACTGAAAAGAGGGGTACTATTTGATGTGTTGATACATACCTGGAGATGGAGATTGACAGGTATTTCATCTGGCTGCATGTGGCTGCTTATGTCGACACCATAGACCTAGAGTGGTTGGAGGAAAGTCAGCCCGTTGATCGTCTAGATATGGTTATTGTGATCATATTTAAATGGCTTCTTGTCGCTCCTTGTCGCTCTGCACGGAGGATCATTCGCGGTATCTGATTCAGGAGTATCGCTGTTGCAAGATGAAGGTCTACAAACCTCGCAGCGCGGATACTGCTCAGCGACATCGGCAGCCCATGATGCAGATCCATGTCCACAGTCGAGGATTCTTCTTGGGTTATTGACGGGTGGGAAAACGAGTCGTTCGTCGAAGACGATGGAAAGAAGCCTGTGCTGCCGAGTCAAGCGCTCAATCTCGTCCTACCACAAGTTAGCGACAACCTTAGGGTATCAGGAGGCCCCTGCTGGAGGCACGTCAATTATCACCTCGTCAATAGGCGAGAAATATATTGCATTCTCTACGGAATACTGCTGAAACTCTCTGTTATGGTACGTGACCGTTTCCAGATAGCGGGGGTCAACTTCGGTGGTGCCTTCATCATGATCACGAGAACTTGTCCGACGTCAACTCCGCACATATTGATGCGGATGGGTTTAAATCGGCGGCTTACCTGGATGACATGTTGGGAGGAGTGCTCTGCTTCCGACCGTTTGTCAGATTCTGACCGACTTGCTGGGACGATGACTTGTACTTTTCTAAGCCTTGGGTGCGTTGATGTGTTGGACTTCTCCTGCCAGCCTTCATAGGCAGCCCAACTACTGTACACCAACCGGGACTAATTATCACACTGTTGCAATTATTATTGAGCCATTGAAAAGGCTGGAATGGTTGCTGGTGAGCGACATGGCCAGCCCAATAGAATTGCTTACAGAAAGCTAAATATGCGGAGATATACCGACAACGGACTTTGGCTAATAATACAGACAATGGCGGAGGGTTCAACTTGGTGTTAATCAGTTGCCGCTAAGGTTACACGGCGTCTCTCAACTGGATATCACCCCTCCTGGGATTTTGGTGTATGTCTCCCACAGGAATTTTGGAACTACAGTACATCGAAGTGGGCCTGTTGGGTGAAGCGAATGGAATATAGGATAGTCTGTTTTGGACCGTCTGGGGCCAGAAACACGCTCGACAGCCACGTTGGACAGGATGATGGCGCGCCGTTAAGTAATCTGCTCTTGGGCCGAGAGTTAACTAGGGGCGGACGAGCCGTTGGGAGCGTGGCGGGCTCTCAATAGGGCGAAAAATTCGCTGCGTTTCCAAAGGAAGCAGCCTTCACCCGTTACTAGCCTCATACGTTACCACTGTACCACTTGTCTTGGCTGACCCGACATCCCGCCGTCTTAAACATCAAGGGAAAATCTACGCTTGCATGGTTGTGCTACCCAGTCAAGCGCCCTGTGTGAAATATTTGATACCGGTAATTCGGTACAGCACACCAAGTCGACCCGCCAAATCATGTCTGACTCGATTACCTTGCTTTACGTTGTAAGCGATGGTTGGTTGCATCATTCGTATGGCTGAACTCGGGCTGAGTACCGATCAAAACAAGGCAAGTGTTCGCCTGCATGAGTTCCCTTCTCCTTCCAATTTCTTTGGCCCCCTGAGGAGTTATACAGGGTCCTGATGATGTCATTACGATCGAGTGTCGAATGAAGTCTAGTTGGAGAGATAAAATCAGTTGTTCTTGTTCTCAGAAAGGTATAGGTGGCCCCCGAATAGCACAGGCTGCGTCCAAGCTTCAGAGTAACTGCACGAAGATGCCCGGAACCGAACTACTTATACTCTAGTGTGGTCCTGAAAATCCTGCAGCCTGACTTTCAAACGATAACCCGCAGGGGCTCTCATGCCGCTATTGCGGGACGGTATGGGCTGCGCCTGCGGAGCATATTCCGATAGACCATGTGAGAAGTGCTTGCGGAAACAATTTTACTGCCTACCCGAGACTTTGTTGGAGTTGCTATTTTCTCGATATCCCCTCTCTCTAGTTCTATACCAGTAGTAATGGGTCTATGTTGGTAATATCATGCCCGTTGTACTTATTGAAATCACGATGCATCGAAGCGGAGCATGGCAAGCACATGATCAGTTCACTGGTTGACCCGATATGGAAAGTTCTCTTGCCCTTACGAATTAGTAAAAGTGGGTAAATTACAATGAAAAGGCGGTGTCTCAAGAATAAATAAACTAAAATAAGAACGAGAAATTAAAAGAACTCATCCTGTCCCTTTTTTCAGAGACTTGTATAGATGTGGCTAGAGACGGGCCATATATGCAGCCTCAAGGGGCAAAAGAACCAAATTTGATATTACACCACCCTAGAAGAGTGAGGTACCGCATTTACTCCCTGAACAACGTGGAACTTCGGACGGGAAGCGAGTTAATGGAAACCTTAAAACGTTCCCCCCCATGATTGCAGGGGTCCCGCAATGATTACGGCCCGCGTCTCGGACGGCGCGGTTAGCCTCCCATTCCGGGTAACGGGCCAGCAAAAAAGTCGACTTCACGAGAAGCTCAACACCTTGCGACTGATCAATTGGGTTCCAAACAGCTTCACGATAACTCCACAAAGACCTCAAAGACCTCATCATGCTTTCCCGACCTGTATTTAGAGCTGCGCGGCCATGCTGCCGTTTATATTCCAGCACAACGGGAGCCAGCACCGCGCCTCCAATGCTGCTCAAGATCCGGTATGCCCACCCACCTCATCCCACCCCGTCGAATAAAGCCCACTAACACCACCTCTCCTCTATAGCAAGGATCTTAAAACCGCCATGCAAGACAAAGACAAGAATAAGCTCAACGTCCTCCGCGCTCTCCTCTCGCAATCCCTCAATGCCTCCAAGACCTCCTCGCCTATCGTGACGGACATGCAAATGCTTGCGCTAGTACGCAAGAATGCGGCGGCGAGCAAGCAGGCTGCGGCAGAGTTTGTGGAGGCGGGAAGGCAGGATTTGGCGGATAAGGAGACGGAGCAGATGAGGGTTATGGAGGAGTATATTGGGGAGGTTAAGACGGTGGGGGAGGAGGAGATTAGGAAGGTCGTTGGGGAGGTGGTGGAGGCGTTGAGGGCGGAGGCGGGGGATAAGAAGTTACAGATGGGGGAGGTGCTGAAGAAGGTGTTTAGTAAGGAGGTTTTGGGGGAGAGGAACGTAGAGAGGGCGGATGTGGCGAGGGTTGTTAAGCAGGTGTTGGCTTAGGTGGTTGGGAGGTATTGAATGGGGGGTTTGTACGATGGGCTGTATGATGAAATGGGGCACTGATGGTAGGCGGGAACAGAATATTGGAGTGCCATTGAGGCAGTTATTGTACAGTACATTTATATACATCTAATGAGACGCTACTCCTACCTGGCTATAATGACGACCAGATCTGCCCATTCTGGCTAGGTATGTAAACTCCACAGGTCGCTTCATCAAGAGGAAACTTCTTGGTAGACATGGATATCATTAAACCCTTTCCCCAAACGCCGCTAAATACTTTCATGTTATTCAGAAACCAACCAATCATGCAATACCATCCTCGTCTGTCCTCAGACCACTGAACGGCGTTCCCTGGTTTGCAGTGCTGAGTCTGGCGCAGAGGCCGAGAAGCACAACAGTCTCGGTAGCGGCGTAGTGGTTGAGACTATCTAGCAGAATCTGGAGATGCCTGCTGAAATTGTATTCGTATTTGTGCAGCGTCTCGTTGATCTTCTCGAGCCTGGCGGCCTCGCTGACCTTTGCATTGGAGGAGGTCGAGTCGGAGTGTCGCGCACTTCGCTCATCCTGGAACCGTTGCCATTGTTTCTTGCTCATGTTATTCGGTTTGTTGGGACCGTTCAAGTCCGTATCCGTCTTCTCCAATTCTCTTGAAAGCCATGCCGTGTAGCTGGCGAACATGGAGCAAGTTTGCATTAGCTTCGAGTGCACCTATGAATAGTCAGTGTGTGATAGGACAGCATTTAACAAGGCGATTACGAACCCTTAATAGCCGGCTATTAGTGAGCATGCACTCTTTCAGGCAAGTATCAAGAAAGTCGACATGATCCTGCATCAGCTCATCAACAGTGCGGCTCGCTGGCGCAGAGTCATCCTTGTTCTCGTCCTTAGTCTTCAGTCGCGCCATGAGGGCCTGCCAATTCGGCTCTATAACCTCAGCAGTGCAGAAGTACAGCAGCTGCTGCACAAACACAAGCATACGAGCTCGCAAAGTCCAAGCCCTTCGCTTCCACATTTCGATAGGCCGGTGCGAGCTCTTGTGAGTCCACACCGTAGCTCGATTGTGAGTCTGCCAGCTTGAAACGAGCTGCTGCTCCAGATAGCGAAGCGAAAGTAAATATCGAAATAGCGCCTGGTATCTCCACACTGTCTTGCGACTGATGACCAGAGATACAGGGAAAGGAACAGAGTAATCTAGCTGGAGAGATGTGTATCCGATAGCCGACTTCTCTGTCTCTGCCGTCGTCTGCGCCGGGGCCTGGAATTTCTCCCCTTCTTCTATACCAGAGATGTTGACAACTCTTGTTAACGAGTTTGTCAAGCTGATATCGTTCATCTCAACCTTAACATCCTCCTTGAAAGGATCAAGGGCAGCAACACTGCCAGGCTGACGAAGAACGAGATCGAGCAGTGACTGTAGCTTGCTTGTGTTGACCGCTTTGACTGGCTTTCGGAGCTCAGATGTTCCCAATTCCAAGAAGTATGAGAAAAAATCGGATTGGTCCAAGAAAAAGTAGTGCTTCAGTGACCTCAAGCGAGCAGGTAGTGCATGGGTTGTGAGTAAAAGCCTCAGAAGCGACTCGTTCGCGTGTGCATATGCGCTGTTGACGTTGTCTAGGAATCGATTGTCGTCGAATGACCTAGGCACATCCTTGACGGCCTTGCTGACATCCACTCCACCACATTCTCTGACAACATTGAGATACTTTCCAGCCAGAAGGACCTTGTCTTTGACAGCTTCCAGCTGTGGAGGCACATCTTGCTCTCGAATCGTATATCGCCGTTCCCAGTACTCATCCGTATAGTCCTGTTCCAGCCTCTCACGCTTGATACTCTTCTGCTCCTTAACCAAGAATTCTGCGTGTGGGTCTTTTATGCTTCCATGATGGAGCCATTCATTCAGCATCATCATATAAGGCCGGCTTGCATCTCGTAGTAAACCAGTCAGCAGCGTCCGCGCCGCCGGGTCTCCTGACATGGTTTCGAGCCTCCTTGTGATCAACCCCAAGACATTCCCGCCCTTGCATATCTTCTTGCCAGGTATGCTGCCTGGTCCAAGATCGCCGCCCTCTCGTAGACTCTCCAAAATATTTTCTATGTCGTCGAAATCGCCCTCCGAGTCCTCCAGATCCTCCTCCAATAATGAGTTTCGTTTTAATATCTCATGGGCCAACGAATAAACCTGGAACATCATATGACTCGTAGGAAGCGTGTGAAGGTTGAGCACATGCAATGTGAACGACGGGTTTGTGAGGAATTGTGTCTCTAGCTGAGCGATCAGAATGAGGTAATCCTGTAAAAGCTTCCGTATAGCTGCGCAAAGTGCGTGGTTCACAGCACCAAATTCCTCCCGGCTCTGCACTTCGACAAATGCTTCCACAGCCATATAATGAGTCGCCATCTTCAGCATAGTCGTCGTAAGATCCCGCAAACTCGGATCCAAGCCTGGGTGTATTCTAAATGTAGGACCAGCAAGGCGTTCCTTCTCGGCGCTGGGATTATATGACGGCGCAAACCGTATGTACTGTCCCTCGTAGCCCATAAAAACGAACAATAAGTCCTCCAGAATAGACGACTCTTGCGCATCGAGTGATAGCTCCTGTAGAGGTCTAGGTTGTAACGATTGCGGTGCCTGGGAAGCCAAGGGAGGGATCGAGATCCGCGCAGCTAACGGTGCGCTGGTGTGGGGTATCAGAACTGCTTGAGGATCCCATGGAAGCTGCTGGGGGTCAGGTTTGCTCGGCATCGGTTTAATATCTGGTGTTGCATATCTCGTGCGTTCGGTTGGTCTCGCTCGGCTTGTCGGTGCCACGGGAGGTGCTTGTCGTCGGTCTGGGCTTCGTGGTCGTGAAGAGAGAGTCTCGCGAGTTGTTACTTGGTGACGCTCTGTTCGTCTTTCCTCCACTGTTCTGCTTGAGCGCTGAGAGTGCGAGCCTGACGCCATGCGCCTGTGCTGAGAGACACCGGGCGCATTCTGTGGCGATTGTGATTGTCTCCCATCTCTGTCGGTTTTGCTGCCTCCTCCCAACGTCGAAGCCAGGCGGGCTTTGGAGCTCATAACATTCTCTCCAGCGGCTGTCCTCCTGTCACTAATTGTTGCAGACCTTTGGTTCGAGGAAGAAGACATTATACGACTTTTCAGTTATCGTCGAAGTCGTAAGAAAAAGTCCGTTGTTTTCCATGGAGAAAATGGCTCAGCCTTGTCATTTCCCTCCTCTCTTTCTTGGTCGATTTGGTGACGCGTGGGGTACCGACCAGACACGCGCCTCGCGGGTTCGCTAAAGTTGGGCTGCATGTCTCGCTCTACCTAGCTCAGCTTTAGCTCCATTCGATCACAGCTTCGTGGACCAGTGCCTGCCTTGCCATCAACCGGGACCCAAGCTCGATTTCCAACAATCTCACTCCATTTCTCTGTGATACCCAAGTAACGGAACACTCTATACCTCTACACATCCGTCTCAAGCTACGGTTCACATTCACACCTCAGCTCTCTTCTGGTAGAGTCCAGCAAGCAAAGCAATCATGTTTATCGCACGTTCAGAATATGGTGAGTAGCCACCCAGGTGGACCTACAATTCTTCCAAACTACAGATCCAAACTAACAAACCTTCACAGATCGAGGGATCAAGTAAGCTCCTCCCCCTCTAACCACCATCCTCCCTACCCCCGTTCCACACCCAAGACAGACAACCAATCTAACACACCACCCCCCAGCACCTTCTCCCCCGAAGGCCGCCTCTTCCAAGTCGAATACTCCCTCGAAGCAATCAAGCTCGGCTCAACCGCCATCGGCGTCGCCACCGGCGGCGGCGTCGTCCTCGGCGTTGAAAAGCGCGTAACCTCCACCCTCCTCGAGACCTCCTCCGTCGAAAAGATTGTCGAAATCGACCGCCACATCGGGTGCGCCATGTCCGGCCTCCAAGCCGACGCACGCAGCATGGTTGAGCACGCGCGCGTGGAGTCGCAGAACCACGCTTTCAACTACAACGAGCCGCTGCGTGTGGAGAGCTGCACTCAGGCGATTTGCGACCTTGCGTTGCGGTTTGGCGAGGGCGCGGATGGGGAGGAGAGTATTATGAGTAGGCCGTTTGGGGTGGCGTTGCTCATTGCGGGGTTTGATGAGGATGGACCGCAGCTGTATCATGCGGAGCCGAGTGGGACGTTTTATAGGTATGATGCTAAGGCTATTGGGTCGGGGTCGGAGGGCGCGCAGGCGGAGTTGCAGAATGAGTTCCACAAGGTAGGTTTGATGATGATGATGGCATGAGAGATGGAGAGAATGATTGCTAATACTGGTGATGTAGTCTCTGACAGTCGAGGAGGCTGAGACGTTGGTCCTGAAGACACTGAAGCAGGTTATGGAGGAGAAGCTCGATTCCAAGAACGTCCAGCTGGCGAGTGTCACCAAGGAGAGGGGGTTCCGGATCTACACGGATGAGGAGATGGCTGCGGTCGTGGAGAGATTACCAGCGAACTAGACTAAGCTATGTATTTTATGATAGAGGTTGGAGTTCCTGAAGGCAAAGTCACTGGCATCTATATCTGCTATGCTGATGTGAGGTCATAATTTTAAGTTATACAGTAAGTTACCACCCCATAGATGCGATGGAATCCAAAAAACCAATGCCACCCTACTTTGTTTATCCTTGCTTCCACTCCATGCATTCTCATGCATCTTCCTCATCATCGCTTTCTAAATCTAGTTCCCCAAAATGGGTCGTAACTCCAAGGATACCAACTGCGAATTGGACTCTGCCCGCCTTTTCGGAGCTATTAGGATGAACATGTGCCTCTTCTCCCGCAGTGATCCGCATCTGCTCTATTCTCTGGCCTGCTCGGGTCCATACTTTGTCGACGGGGGTCTGCTCCGTATACCGAGTATAAGGGGCCCCTTTACCCATTTCCGCAGCCCTAATCCAAGAGGTCTCGCAGCCTCTTCCGATATGGCTAGCTGACTCAAACCCAGTGAGACGCTCTACATCCAACGTTCGCTGGACAATCCAAGTTCGCTGAGCTTGGTCTTGTATCTGAATGTATATTAGCATCTCTGTCAAAAAGCTAGGGTGATATGATACGCACCTGAACTCCAGCAACAAAGAGGGCAAAACAGGAGTCGTTGAGGGCTGCACCGGTTCCAATGTTTATTTGTGTCGCCGTCGACGTATCGGCCGCTATACCGGCTGATATCCGTCCAATCATATTCGCAAAGTACCCGGTTTGCTGGGCAGCAATTCCAGCCGCCATCATGGCTACTGGGGGCATTGAAGGGTGCGACCTGTGGCAGACAATGAGGCCCATATAGTATGTGAGCCACATCAAAGCGATGCCGTAAGTACGATACTGAATTGCTGGCCCAAAAGGTGAAGGGATTTCTTGGGCATACTCAGGTCCGAGGGGTGCAAAATCCGGTCCAAGATGCTGTTCGAACATACCGAACACACTTAGTATCCCATGCCACTCCTCCTCGGCCTTGGCAGTCAGTTCGCTGAGGCGTTCGTCATCATCATCGTTATTTGGTGGAGGTGAATCTTCACTTGTTGGGCTGAAACCCCTTGGCAATGCAGCTTTGCGAATACCCGGTAGCATACCATCAAATGAAGGCATAGCTGGCATAGACATTCCCGGCCCCCCTGGAGGTTTCTGATCGGGAGGCATTCCCGGCATAGGCATTCCACGTCCGCCTGGGGGCTGCTGATTCGGAGGAATTCCCGGCATCGGCATTCCTCGTCCGCCGGGAGGTTGTTGATTGGGAGGCATTCCCGGCATAGGCATTCCTCGTCCACCTGGAGGCTGCTGGTTGGGAGGCATTGGTGGCCCTGAATTTGGCCCTCCCGGTGCGTTCGGGGGAGGACCCCATTGTCCTCTATTGGCCATCATTGCTCTCTTCTTGCGCCTGATGTCTTTGACCGCAAAACCACATAGTCTACCCAACAACAATAACAAATGGTCGAATGTGCCATATCTAGAAAATATCAGTAAATCAGCAGACAGACGGGCAGTAGGCTCTCATACACAGCGTCACGGCGACCTAATGGTGCTCGTGGGGGACAGTGACTCCACCTCTCGTAGTTTAAACTAAAACTATCAGCATGTCGGTACGTCATCACCGAAGTCGAAAAACTTACAATAATCTGTTTTGGCTGAGAATGCTCTGGAAGACGTCTTGCTTGATATACCACCAAAACAGATCTTGCTGCGTATCAAATAGATCCAGTTCGCGTTGCGTATACTTTTTGTTCCCCATATACGGTCCATCAGGGTCCTCAATGATCTCTCCGTATTCGGCATATCTGATCTGCTTTCCCATAATAATACCCACGATATTTTCGTCAACTTCGTCACTCATAGATAGACTCGAGTCTCCCATACTATTGTCGCCATATACTGGGGTATCAGAGAACACGTCGCCGCCATAATCTAGATTTTGAGGTGGAAACTTTGCCGTATATGCCTTCTTGGACTTTATATACCGAGTTATTCCAGAAAAGTCAATCTGCTTAACCAGCTGATGTGCTCCGAGTAGGTGGTCGCACCACTTACTGTGATCTGCCGAGATAACCTCGTAATATCCAAGTAGTAATGTGGTGGCTAGAGTCGCCAGTTGTCTGCGCCTTGTGGTGGAGCCAACGTTCTTCGCCAACCGTCTAATCGCAAGATGATAATGCCGGAGTGATACTGTGATTGGTGCGTTTTCTAGTTTTGCGATATGGAGACTTGCCATTGCTAACATTGCGTGGCAAAGGGCATGATTTCGAAGCGCTATAGTAGGCATAGTATCTGGAACAAGAATTAGTGCTGAATTTCTCCATATTAAAGTTGGTAACGTACAAGACCAGATATGCTGCTGAGATTTTGGCACTGGATTCCCTCGAAATACAATAGACGGATTCACAGGATGGCGTTCAAACATGGACATACTCGGTGCAATAACATTGATGAAATGACAAAATATGCCTGCTGCAATAGGATTGCTCAGCGGTGAGTCCCGGGCCGAAGGATGATAGTTGGCAAGCATATTTGGGCCGTAGTTTTCGATCACCGAGTGATATGTGCGAATCCTTGTATCTCCTCTAGTTTGCATAGCTTGAATAGCCATAACGGTCGCTAGTTCATTGTCTCTTCTAAGCCTCTGGATCTCTCGCGACCTGGGATCAACATGGGCTGCGTCGTTGGGTGGGTTTCCATCCTCGTCCTCGTCGTCAGAAATGTCGAACGGGTCACTATCATCGTCATCTTCGTCGTCCTCATCCGTTCTATGTATTGGATTTCTCGTGTCATAGAATTCGTTGGTGACTGGCTCATATGGTGGTGATGATAGAAGAGGTTGAGCGGCTTGGCCCCAGGCGCCTTGTTGAATCTGGGTCGAGGTTTGGTATGCTTGCTGGTAAGCTCCTCCTTGATTGAAGTTGTCCACATGTGTACCCTGGGAAACTGACGAACGGCTACTCAGGTCAGCACTCCTGTTGCCCGCATCGTGTGCTTGATGCACTTGCGCGTTGCCTAAGTAGGAATTATATGTCGCCTGGGCCTGAGCTTCATACATCCCCTGGGACGCAGGCTCATGGTGATATTGCTGTGGCTGCGGGGGGATAATATATTGGGTATCCAGCGGATCAGCGGCGGGCGCGCTGTTTGCGGGATTTGCCCATTGCCCAGATGCTTGGCCCTCTGACCCTCCATGGCTGAGGTCCGATTCCCGCCTCAAGGGATTGGGCACACTCTGCTGCGGTTGAAAAGTGGCCGGGTCATTGTGAACGAAGCCCTGGAAGACAGCTACAGGCAATATTTGTCTGCTGGAGTCTGATTGTGAAGAACTTCCAGACTGGGGCGGGACGTTGTGTTGTGAAGGAGCAACCGTCGATTGTACGGGCCGGCCATGAGAGCCCTGTTGTCGTATGGGTCTCGCTACGAACCCCGAATGGGTCGCAATGCTGCTGGTCGGCCCTCGGTAGGTGTTCAATGGGTCTTTGAAAATAACACGTTGGTTATACCCCTCGCATTGGCGCTTCGACTTGATGCAATTGGCACAGGTTGGGCGCTCTTCGCCGCATTTTATTCGCCGTCGTCGGCAGGCTAGAGGATAGTTAGGTCTGTAGCAGTAGGTGGAGCCGGTGAGGGGATGATGGGAGTATGAAACTCACTCAGACAGCCCGTCTTTGTCCTCCGTCTAGACGATCGCGCATTGGCCGCGCTCGTTGTCGCAGAGGCCTCAGCGGGGACATCTATAAGCGTCCCTTCATCACGGCTAGTCCCCTGATGTAGCTCGGCGGCGGTAGGACCGGCGTCAACCATAGCTTCAACGGCAGGTTTGGTTGGACCCCTACGGGGCAATCACAACAGGCGCATGGCAGGATCAACGATGCTTTTGTCGGTCAACTCGGTGTGCGGAGAGGAGGGATAAGTAAGAGGGATGGCATATGGGGGCAGATGGGGCTATGAAGGGCATGGGAGAACAAGGAGGTGGGATGGTTCAGCCATCAATCAGATTTTTGAGTGGTTGTGTGTGTGTGTGTGTGTGTGTGTGCGGTAGTGGTGGTTGAGTAGTATTGTAGTGAAACTGATATGCTGGTATATTGATTGTGGCACTTACTATCCGATGTCCGCCGGGCGATCCGTTATAGGGCGTTATAGGGCGGGGCGAGACCATTGGGTATTATGGGGGCCCGTGCGTTAGCGGGAATTCACAGTAGAGAGAGGGCTGGAAGTTAGGAGTTAGTGGGATTCCTGTCTTAGTTCCCGAACACACTTCAGACATACTGGACACATCGGGGAATATGTTGGACGGGTATCCATGGCAGACAGCGGGGAAAGCCATTTGATGCATGAAGAAGGAGCAGCCAACAGCAGATCAGATCAGAGATTAGTACAAGTACTCCGTAATCTACATACTATATACTGGTTCATTCCAAAAGAAAGAAGAAGAAAAACGTTACTATGGTATGTACTGTACTGTACAGTTAGAACATGACAATGGCACCTGGACAGACGATGGAGCTAACTATACTGTATATCGTATATCGTACTCCGTATTTCGGATACTCACACTGGCGGGCAAGTTATGGGGCAAGTCAGTGAAGCCAGTGTATGTAGTGTATAACGAGGGCTCACACTCACACACTCACATGCCATGTCTTATTACACACACAGTATCCAAATTATATACACTCACATACATCAATACAATATTTTGTGTGAATACACTTGTATATATATAGAACCCAATTATATACCACAACTACTGAACTACACGTCCCATTGCCACGAGTAGATGCACACCCAGATGCACATCCAGATGCAGTCGACCTATCATATCAAACCCGGCAAGGCGCAGCACCCTTGGATGATGGATGGCACTGTACTGTACTCATCTTGTCCTTGTCCCCCTTGCCGTCGTCGGGATCATGCCAGCTGAGAAAAATGAGCGCTGATACATAGCTGGTGCATGATGACGCCTTCTCGAAGTGCCTAGTTAATCCCAGGAGAGAGAGAAAACGGCAAGAGAGAGAAGAGAGAGAGCACTACTGCAACAGACGCATATCTGCGTCGAGTCTATTTCTGGACCGTGAAGCCCTCAACTCGATTCGAGACCCTCCCAGACCATCAACGCACCCCCTCACCCTCGACATCAATTGCATCGCATGGTAACTCAAGGAAAATACCGCATCATCTGTCCATCTGTTCATCTGCATTGCATAGGGCAGAATATGTAGATATACGTGTTTCGAATGAAAAGGGGCTTAAGAAACAGTCTCCACGAGACACAACAGGGAGATAGAGAGTACTGTACAGTACATACAAAGAAAGGTACGTACACAACACCCATCAAGATCGGTTCCTCCCGAATTTTGGCCTGAACGAGTTACCGTGCAGTACAACAGTACTGCACGAGCTAAAAGTGTGGGGTAACGAAGCGAGAGATTTATTTGGTCTCCGAATTTTTATCACGGCCAAGCTGTGCCCGATAACGAAATTATCTAAATTCCACTAAAACCACAACAACCGATTCCCTTTTTACTCGAATCACCATGTTCGCGGTAAAAGGATGGTCAGTTCCGGCCAGCGCGCTAAAAACACAGACCCTCAAACCGGCCAAATCGGAGCAGACGCCAGCACAAGATGTAGCGTTGAAAGAGACAGAGCCGGCAGGCGCAGCTGGGAAAAAGCGAAAGCGTGCGAACAAAGACCAGAAGCAGGCCAATGTCAATGAGGCCAATGTTGCGGACCTGTACGCTTCAGTTATCGAAAAGGATCAGACGCCAAAGGGAGGCAAGGCGGGAAAGCCAAAGCCCAACGAGAAGAGGCAGAAAGTCACACAAGAGCCATCCAACCCCACTGCAGAGGCACCAGCAGCCACCGAAGTTGCAAACGATAAAGCAGCCACTGCCGCCGAATCAACTGCTACGATAACACTCTCCGAAAGAGGCCAGAAGAGAAAGACTCTAAAAGACAAGAAGCGCGAGAAGAAAGCCANCCCCCCCCCCCCCCCCGCCCCCGCCAAAGTCCAACCAAAACTCACCCCCCTCCAAGCCTCTATGCGCCAAAAGCTCGTCTCCGCGCGCTTCCGTCATCTCAACCAAACCCTGTACACCACTCCCTCCGCACACTCCCTCTCTCTCTTCTCCGAGAACCCAGAGATGTTCCACGAGTACCACGAGGGCTTCAGACGACAGGTTGAGGTCTGGCCCGAGAACCCCGTCGATACGTACATTGAGCAGATCCGCCGTCGGGGGAAGGTAGCTGCGAACCCGCGTGGAAAGGGGGAGCATCCTGATACGGGGAGGGAGTTGGATAAGATGCCGCTGCCGCGGACGGTGGGGACGTGCTATATCGCTGATCTTGGGTGCGGTGATGCGAAGCTGACGCAGGCGCTTGAGAAGGAGAAGAAGGCGCTTAAGGTGCAAGTCTTCAGCTATGATCTGCAGAACCCTAGTACTTTTGTTACGAAGGCTGATATTGCCAATTTACCCTTAGAGGATAACAGCTGTGATGTTGCCATCTTCTGTTTAGCACTCATGGGCACGAATTGGGTTGATTTCATTGAGGAAGCGTATCGGATTCTGCACTGGAAGGGGGAGTTGTGGATTGCGGAGATTAAGAGCCGGTTTGGGAGGGTTGGTGGAGGAGGGGGGAATAAGCGTGTGGTTGAGCATAGTGTGGGGAATAGGAAGAAGGTGCCGGTGAAGACGGCCAAGGCGGCGGCGAAGAAGATGGACGAGGATGCTGATAATGCGGATTTACTTGTTGAAGTTGATGGGCATGATGATGTTAAGGCTGAGACTGATGTTTCGGCTTTCGTGGAGGTGCTACGGAAGAGGGGGTTTGTGCTGCAGGGAGAGAAGGCGGTGGATCTGAGTAACAGGATGTTCGTCAAGATGACTTTCGTCAAGGCCCTGGCCCCGATGAAGGGGAAGTGTGTGCCTGTGCCCAAGGGAATGGAGAAGATGGGACAGACGACGTGGAAGCCAAAGTCAAAGCCCAAGTTCCTCGATGAGGAGGAGGTGCCCGTCTCGAGCGAAGCGGCCGTGCTGAAACCGTGTGTTTACAAACTAAGATAGTTGATCTGCCGAATGGCACTATGATATTTCCCCAGCAAATGCATACAATGCGGCGCCCTTCGCCATGTATCTGTCTGCTGAAATCCATCCATAAAATGCGGCAACCCGTCCTGTGCCCGCTGAAATCATCCGTACATGGCTCGAGCCTCGATTGACTTGAGGTCGAATATCTGCAGGGGTTAGCGTGGTTTGGCAGCGGACGAGGAGGGGTAGACAACTAACCATATCAACCCACCCACCTCCTCCAAACTGAGCCTCACTAGGTCCCTTGCTCACGAAGCCGAGCTTCTCATAGTATGGCACCAGGGGCTTTCATGGTTAGCAATGCATCTTCCAAGAACGACAGCGCTTTACTCACTGCATGCGAGATGATAGCCAGCCTATCAGCGATCCCAGCACCATTCATCTGCTGCATATACGCCATCATGATCGTGCGTCCAATGCCCGACCCCTGAAACTCCGGGAGAACAGCGAGAGAATGTATGCAGATGGTCCTTCCATCCTCATGGTGGCCCTCTTTGCTATGATCCCTCTTAGCAGTCTCCCAATCCCTTGGGTAATCCATGGCTACATCTGTCGCCAGGCCATCTCTTGTCTTTGTAGCGACTACGTGGGCTAGGAGGACGCTGACTGCGCCATTCGCGCGGCTTGTCTCGACGGGCTTGCCGGTTTTCAGGGTAGCTGCAGGAATGTCGGAGTCTGGCGTGGCAGTACAGAAGAGTCCGAGACTGATCTCTCCACATTTGCTCAGACGGTACTTGAACTATATGAGTTGGTTAGACATTAATACTATTGGTTATCTTTATTTGCTGTGCGCAATTGAAATCCTCAGCTGGCACTGAGATGCCGACTCGAGAGGCGTCATGGTTCTGAGGTAAGATTTCATCGACAAAGCACGCGAAGCAAATTTTCCAGAAACAAACGACGCGCCCGCCCGTGACTGGAAGAGCGGTACTATAACGGGCATGTAGCACTTCACCTTCGCAATGGCACCAACTGGGAAACAAGAACGACACGTGACACATATAAGAACCAGCTCACCTTTTCCGGGCTGCACCTCTCGTTCTCGTCAAAGGCCGCATTCTCCAGAGCAATGCAGGAGTCGAGGTCGGAGATGGTCAGCGGGCGGGTATACGGGTGTAGAGAGCGAAGACTCCGGCCCTGTCCCTCGTCGATCTGCTGGCCCTTGTCATCGTTGTTGATCATAACGAACCTGCCATTGGCGTCATGGGAGTAGTTGCCAGGAGGGCCGAGCTCGTCGACATTCTGAATTATGGGTGTATCTTGCACCTCCTGGTGATCGGGATCGAGAGGCATGGTTGAGGTTTTCTGTGGAGATATGTCAGGTCAGAGTGCCATGTTACTGTAAGCGTAAGGGCCCGGTATAGATCGTTCGGCTCATCGTCATACGTAGCGCTACGCTTTTCGTGCTAGAGATTGCGGGGTGATGAGGGGCAGACTAGCTGGCGATAAGGCTTACCACCCAATTATTCAGGCCCAAGATCTTGGTTATAGTCGTCTCGCACGAATGTTGGCTCTGCTGTATATATCATATAAGGAGGAGGTCGAGAATGTATGGTATATATAAGACAACAGAAGATATAATACTAGACACGAAGGCTCAGATTATAAGTTGGTGGTGGCAGAGGCAGGCTGGTAAAAGGTACTTACTTTGTTCCAAGACAAGACAAGGCAAGACAAGACAAGACAGACAAGACAGACTAGGTTAAAATATCTGTAAGAGGAGCGACTAACTAATTAATTCTTACCCTCACAGCGACTAGATAAACACAGTATAGATAGTATGTCGTTACGCCGTTACGAATCCCACGATTCTGGCAAGTACACTACTGTGTGAATGGACTAGACTGTCTGTACCAGTAATCCTAGATCCATACATGTGCATATATGTGCGTGTGAATCAAGCTGGATGCTATATAGCTTCACAGTAAAGTTACAGTATTTATTTTCATGATAGTGTTCAAGTTCAGTTGTGAATAGTAAATAAAATACGTGGCTGTAGAGGCGCAGCACATAGATTTTTTAGATTTTAGTACATTTGATAATTGATAGACGATAAAGCGACGTCGACGTCGTCATCGAAACACTGCCTCAATATTCGTGCCAGAATAATAAGGTACTAGTTTCCAGTGTGTGCCTGCCTGGCTGGATACATACAGACACGCTCATAACGGTCTGGATCGCTCCCACCTCTCGTGTCCAATATCTTCAAAACATCATTACCAAGCCTCTGTTCACGACTCGTACCTGCCATAAACTCTCAGAACTGCATATTCGAGTGCATTCGCTTGTATTCCACTATATTCCGGTGAATTCACTTCCGAGAACAATATAAATCGCCACCGTCTGCCCCCACACACTTTCGTCTCTCTTACCCCACGTAAACACCCTACAGGAGTATATATCGAACCTCTTTCTTGAATCAACAGGCTGGTCTACGTTCTTTGCTTGCTCGAAGTGAATTATATCGAGTCTAATATCTTACACTTTGTGACCTCTCAGTTTGTACGGTTCTCATCCACAGCCTCCATTCCACCAATTGACTAACGTCAAACTAGGCGTGCGACTCGTGATATCAGAGCTCGCCCAGGATGCGGCTCACTCTGAATATTGCCTCGGAAGAGGCCCTCGAACAAGACCTTCTCAACCTGGAAGTGCCAACTGGCACAACAGTTGGCTCGCTAAAAGGGATGGTCCAGGCCGAGGCCCATATTCCGACGACATCACAGCACATCTACCACAACGGGCAGCTGCTCTCAGACGATAACAAGGCCCTGGAGCAGTTACAAGTCGTGGACGGTGATATGCTCGCATTGCACGTCAGGGACATAATTGGGAATACCGGCGTCCCTCAACCGGGCCCATCACAACAACCAGTCAGACGGCCAACCAGTCGAGACGAACAAGATCCAGAAGTGATTCGACTTCAGCTACTCGGCAACCCTCGCATGCGACAAGAAGTTCAGCGCGCGCAGCCGGAACTGGCAGCCGCTGTCGAAAACCCACAAAGATTTGCTCAGCTGTTCCGACAGATGCAGGATCATGAACGCAGAGAAAGGATAATGCGCCAGCAGCACATTGCGGATCTCAACGCTGATCCGTTTGACATTGATGCGCAGACTCGTATTGCAGAGATGATCAGGGAGGAGCGGGTGCAGGAGAATCTCCAAAATGCCATCGAGCACAATCCTGAAGGCAAGTAGCCCGGATCAGCGACGGATATAGATAGAAGAGTCTAACTGTAGTGTTTTAGTGTTCGGCAGGGTTCACATGTTATACATCGACGTCGAGGTCAACGGCCACAAGGTTAAAGCCTTTGTGGACTCTGGAGCTCAAGCAACCATCATGTCACCATCCTGTGCCGAATCTTGCGGGATCATGAGACTCGTTGATAAACGATTTGCCGGTATTGCAAGAGGAGTGGGCACGGCAAATATCTTGGGCCGAGTCCATTCAGCCCAGATCAAAATCGGAAGCCTATTCCTGCCGTGCAGCTTCACTGTTATGGAAGGCAAGGATGTGGATCTCCTACTTGGGCTTGACATGCTTAAAAGGCACCAGGCGTGCATAGATTTGTCGAAGGATAAACTCGTTATCCAAGACGTAGAGGTACCTTTCCTTGGCGAGGCAGATATACCCAGGAGTTTCGAAGAGGTTAGCGAGCCAACGGTCGAGGGCCCAGGTGGCACTACCATTGGAGGGAGGTCAGGAGCAATATCTGGCCCGGCCGGCCCAGCAACGGCAAACACTCCTACCGCACCTGTTGCGCAGGCCGCCGCAACTCCCCAGCCTCCAGGCCCGGCCCAACCGACCCAAGTTGCTCCGGCTCCGGCTCCCTCAGCAGAGTCTATCGACCAGTTGGTCGCACTCGGCTTCTCTAGGGAGGAGGCTATAAATGCGCTGAATGCGTGCGATGGAAACGTTGAATTCGCTGCAGGTTTACTCTTCCAGGGATGAGCTCATGACGGAAACATTTATTATTCAAGGAGATAGCCAGACATTGAAGATCTTGTCGCCAAGGAGAGACTATATTATGGCATAAAACATATATGGGCCCAAAAATCGGCCGCTTTGAGGTTGAATGGCTCTTGATAGCTTCAAAGATTAATTGGGATCTTGGGCCTCAAGGCGAGTTCAGCCACGGCTTTTTAGGGCCTAGTTACTTTGCATCTACACATTGCATCTGCACAAAGAAGATGGGATTTGAAGAGAATAAAACAGTATAGCCAATAGCTTGACTATGAGATATTATTACTCCTCACTCGTAGAGCGCTTTGATGTAAGGAGACCCTAACTGTGATCTCGTGCCGGTGTACTCAGGTATTGGTGACTTGCTATGTGGTACTGCCAAAACCGTGTGGTGTTTCTCTCAGCGTTCGGAACGGTGGGGTATAGATGCGGCCGCTTGCTCCGTGCCACAACTTATCCTTCTCCGATAAGGACGGTACGATTATTTTAGCGCTAAACTTTAGATTTTGCGCCTCCACAGAAAAGCTCACAACGAAACTTTGTGGGCTTCAACTGCGACCGACATTTGACGACGAAACATTCTTCTCGTAAGAAACGTCGCCAAAATGAAGACTACGTGGAAAGATATCCAGCCGGTGCCGACTTCGCAGGAGTTTTTGGACATTGTGTTGAGTCGTACGCAGAGGAGACTCCCCACGCAGATTCGTGCAGGATTTCAGATTAGCAGAATCAGAAGTGAGTAGCATTTTTCTATCCTCGACAACAAAGCCACAAAAACTAACCACTACCTTAGACTTTTACACCAGAAAGGTCAAGTTTACACAGGAGACTTTCAGCGAGAAGATCTCTTTGATCCTCGATGGTTTCCCACGTCTTCAGGATATCCACCCCTTCCACAAAGATCTCCTGAATACCCTTTACGATGCCGACCATTTCCGTATTGCCCTTGGTCAATTAGCGACAGCGAAGCATCTGATCGAAACCGTTTCCCGCGATTACGTACGCCTCCTCAAATACGCCCAGTCGCTTTTCCAATGTAAGCAGCTCAAGCGTGCTGCTCTGGGTCGCATGGCCACAATCTGCAAGCGTCTTAAGGACCCTCTTCTATACCTCGACCAGGTCCGCCAGCATTTAGGCCGTCTCCCCTCGATCGACCCCAACACCAGAACGCTACTCATCTGTGGCTACCCCAATGTCGGGAAGTCGAGTTTCCTGAGGAGCGTGACCCGTGCGGATGTTGATGTTCAACCTTACGCTTTCACCACGAAGAGTTTGTTCGTTGGTCACTTCGATTACAAGTATCTCAGATTCCAAGCTATTGATACCCCCGGAATCCTCGATCACCCACTGGAGGAGATGAACACCATTGAGATGCAGTCGATCACAGCCATTGCCCATTTGCGATCTGCTATTCTATACTTCATGGATCTCTCCGAGCAGTGTGGTTACACTGTTGCCGCACAGATTGCGCTTTTCCAAAGTATTAAACCTCTTTTTGCCAACAAGCTCGTCTTCATCGTCATCAACAAGATCGATGTTATGCGCCCGGAAGATCTCGACGCTGAGTCCCAGGCACAGCTGCAAGCCCTGCTGAAGCCGGGAGATGTTGAGATGCTACAATTATCCTGCACGACGGAAGAAGGTGTTCAAGAGGTGAAGAACGCCGCATGCGAGCGCTTGATTGCGGATCGTGTGGCCCAGAAGCTCAAGGCTGGCACAAACAGCAACGGCGCAGTCGGTGGTCGCCTTGGAGATGTTCTTGCACGTATTCACGTTGCTCGCCCAATGAACGGCGTTGTTAGAGAGGCATTCATCCCAGACGCCGTTAAGGAAATGAAGAAGTACGACAAGAACGATCCTGACCGCAGGAAGCTTGCCCGTGATATTGAGGAGGAGAACGGAGGGGCTGGTGTCTTCAATGTCAACCTCAAGGATAAGTACATGCTTGAGAACGACGAGTGGAAGTACGATAAGGTTCCTGAAGTTTTGGACGGCAAGAACGTCTACGATTTCATCGATCCAGAGATCGAGGCTAAGCTTGCTGCACTGGAGGAGGAGGAAGAGAAGCTTGAGGCTGAGGGTTACTACGACTCTGAGGATGATCTTGAGGATGCTGAGGATGCCGATATCCGCATGAAGGCTGAACTAATCAGGGAGAAGAGAATCCTCATCAGAAATGCCGCGAAGATGAAGAAGTCGCTGAAGAACAGGGCTGTCATTCCTCGCACATTGACAAAGGCGAAGCTTACGGATATGGAGGATCACCTGGACTCGCTTGGTCTGGATACTACTTCGCTCACTACACGAGCAAGATCGCAGTCCAGAGGACGCAGTGTTGTTCGCAGCCGTACTGGAACTGAGGATGTTATGGATGTTGACTCGCCAGAGTATGAGGCCAAGATGCGCGCGAAGAGCCGTGCTAGAAGCCAGAGCAATCGTCGTGAGGACGGTGTGCCCGAGGGTACTTCGAGGACGAAGGCGGAGAGAATCGCTAAGCTTGGCCAGAGGCATAGAAACAGAATGGCTCGTGCTGGTGAGGCTGACAGACATGTTGCGGCTGCCATGCCTAAGCATTTGGTAAGTGCTGCCTACAGCCCCTTCCCTTGTTCCTCAGCTAACCATCAATCTAGTTTTCTGGAAAGCGCGGTATGGGCAAGACGCAAAGTCGCTAAACGGCTTTCTTTTATGGGACATGATGCTTGGTTTTGTTACTGTGTCTTGTCATTTTTTTCAGGGGAAATTGGAGCGTACGGGTGGGTATGGCTGGTTGTTAAAATTATACGTATCACGACTCAATTTAGTCGGGCAATGAATAGAATCTTTCGAATCACACTGCATCACTGCATATCTGCACTGCACCTTAGTAGGCTCCCCTTGGCTACGACAGCGATGCAACGACCAGCCCCCAGATTGGCACGGAACGAGGGGATTGGTGGGCTGATTGATTGCCTGTGATAATAGGACTATGTCATTTGTCAACCACACAGGATCAACCATTTATATATGAATCCGAAAGCCACATTAAATCTCATCATGGCAACAAAAGTGACGATGCCGCCCACGAAAAGGGTCTGATGCATGCTTTATCCTCAATTGGCTACATTGGATTATAATGTAGGTTCGGGGTTCGAAGTGTCTGGTGGTGGGGGAAATGGGGGTGCAAGGGACTGCTTGGTACAGTACTCTTTCCGAACGCGAGGTAGGCTAATTAGTTACCCCACTATAACCTCAAAACAGCCCGATAGTCGCACCGATACTTATGTACCTAACGACCGCCACTTTCTTCCCCTCCATCATCCCCAAAAAAAACCTCAAAACTCCACCATATCCACCAGCACTTAGTTAGTGGTGTACATGCAGCGAGAGGAGGCAGATCGTTGGGCTCGCAAACGTTACTTCGGCTGACAAGCCGATAAACCAGGAGCAGCCAAACTTCAGCTTCACTGCGGGGTTTTCAATTGCATGGTGAGCCCCCCTCCTTTGTATACCGACATTCGGAGATTTATCCCAACAACACTACTTCCTCAAACCTGAATATATCAGTCCCCGAGCCTGCGGTGATAAAGCGGTCGTAACTAATTTTCCGTGGCAGAACTGAACCTAGGCTCTTTACACATAGACAATTCATATTCTTCACGATGCATGTCAAGGATATGGTAAGCCAGGGGGAGCAGGCGGGGAAGCCTACTTTCTCGTTCGAGTTCTTCCCGCCGAAGACTGCGCAGGGTGTGCAGAACCTGTACGATCGCATGGACAGAATGCATGGGCTGGGACCGAGCTTCATCGACATAACTTGGGGTGCTGGCGGCCGCCACGCGCAACTCACATGTGAAATGGTCAGCGTGGCACAGTCAGTTTACGGGTTGGAGACATGCATGCACTTGACTTGTACGGATATGGGAAAGGAAAAGGTCGACGATGCCCTCAAGAACGCATACAAGGCTGGCTGCACAAACATTCTAGCTCTCCGTGGCGATCCCCCTCGCGAGAAGGAAAAATGGGTGGCTACCGACGAAGGATTCCAATACGCGAGAGATCTTGTCCGCTATATCCGCAAAACTTACGGACCCCACTTCGATATTGGTGTTGCAGGTTATCCAGAGGGGTGTGATGACCAGACAGATGCGGATCTTTTACTCGACCACCTGAAGGAAAAGGTCGACGAGGGCGCAACTTTCATTGTGACCCAAATGTTCTACGACGTTCCCAATTTCTTGGAATGGGTCCGAAAAGTCAGGGCGAAGGGCATAACCATTCCAATCATCCCAGGCATCATGCCTATTTCCACGTATTCCAGCTTCCTGAGAAGGTGCAACCATATGAATGCGAAGATCCCTCCTGGGTGGATTGAAGCGATGGAACCCGTCAAGAACGATGATGCAGCTGTTAGAGAGATTGGGAGGGGCTTGGTTGCCGACATGTGCCGCGCTATCTTGAAATCAGGGATCAACCATCTGCATTTTTACACGATGAACTTGGCCCATGCAACTCGCAGCGTTCTTGAAGAGCTTGACATGCTTCCATCTGAAGAGCGCCCACTAAAGCAAGCCCTCCCATGGCGCCAATCCCTTGGCCTTGGACGAAGAGGGGAGGATGTGCGACCCATTTTCTGGCGCAACAGAAACAAGTCGTATGTCATGCGAACACAGGAATGGGATGAGTTCCCCAACGGCAGATGGGGTGATTCAAGGTCTCCGGCTTTTGGCGAACTTGATGCATATGGAATTGGGTTGAAGGGAAGCAATGAGCAGAACATCAAGTTGTGGGGTGAGCCGAAGTCAGTCAAGGATATCGCAAATGTATTTCTGCGATACTTAAATGCCGACATCGAGAGCTTGCCATGGAGTGAGGCACCCATATCAAACGAAGCTGATGTTATTAAGAACCAACTTGTTCAGCTTAATGAGCGCGGACTGCTTACAATCAACTCGCAGCCTGCCGTGGATGGAGTCAAGTCATCTCACCCGGTTTACGGATGGGGACCTTCAAATGGATACGTCTACCAGAAGGCGTACCTCGAGCTCTTGGTTGCACCAGAACTTATCGATGAGTTGCTTGACAGGATCGCGAAAGATCCCGAGGTGACTTATTATGCGGTTACGAAGTCAGGGACGCTACGCTCCAATGCTCCCGGAGATGCTCCAAATGCTGTTACTTGGGGTGTGTTTCCCGGAAAGGAAATCGTTCAGCCAACCATTGTGGAAACGATCAGCTTTTTGGCCTGGAAGGATGAGGCATTCCGCCTGGGAATGGACTGGGCCCATTGCCATGATGCCTCAAGCCCAAGTCGCAATGTTATTCAGCGAGTTATGGAGACGTTTTACCTCGTTAATATCGGTATGCCAATGAAATGCTTTCCTCCCTCCCCCCAAGACTTTCACTGACATAATTTAGTACATAACGACTTCCATCAACGCGATGCATTGTTTTCGTTGTTTGAGGGCCTTGCTGTTCCAAACATTGACCAGTCTGCTGAGGGAGAAGTTGCACCCACAGCTGTCCCCACTCCTGCAGCGACTACCGTACCAGCCACGAACGGGGACAAGGTCGAAGATGCCCCACCAGCAATTGTATCAAATGTCCTTCCAGTGGCATAATTGGTGTTTTCAAATATTTCAGGATCAACTCATATTTTCCGGCTATCCAGGTGCTCTCTGAGCAATTGCACTGGATCGCATGGCTCTTGCATTTAGCGTGGCGCGGGCCAACTTCAACAAGTTTGGCGGGCGTCTGGGGATTTCAACGATCTCATGATTTTCTATTTTAGGGTTACCTCATTCATGATTTTTATATACTGGCTTGGCATAGGAGAAAATGCCTTCAACGGCAACACAAGTAGAACTAGACAGCGCGAAGGGAGAGGGGAGGGAAAGAGATGGGCTGATTGTTACGCCCCTCAGTCAGCAAATAGAATAAAAAAAGCTTGATGAGTTGAAGCCATTAAATATGATACTAGATGGTTAACTTATCTATCTTACAATATGCACGTTTCTTCATTCTATTTATTATGTAGGGCAACCAATTACGAGGGCAATTCAATCACATTCTCTGGCAGACTATTAAAATAAAATAAAGTAACACAGTACCTCCATTTAAGTCGGGTTATTGGCTGCAACCCGTGAATTATGACTTGAAATTGATATACCACTACTTAAGGGCCATTGCAGGAGCGAACATCAAACTGGTCAGTGATTTTGACCGCGACTAACGTAAGTCGTGGCGTAACCGGGCTAATGGCGTAACCGGGCTACTCACCAGAGCCACCATCACCAAAAATAAAAATCACAAATAAATCAATTACTACAGTGCCAATTCATCCAAATCGCTATCATATAGCTCTTCTTCACTCTCTTCATCTATTTCCTCAATTGCGGCTTTGGTTACAGGTCGTGGGTTTATTCTAGGCCTCTGTGAAGCTGTTACTGTTTTTGCTTCTGCTTCTATAACTTGCCACCGGATTTCTTCTGTAGAAACATGGAATTGACCCTTTAAAACAGCCCTT
Organism: Pseudogymnoascus pannorum; assembly: GCA_001630605.1. Lineage (NCBI taxonomy): Eukaryota > Fungi > Ascomycota > Leotiomycetes > Thelebolales > Thelebolaceae > Pseudogymnoascus > Pseudogymnoascus pannorum. Next base: position 2,348 of record LNAS01000274.1, on the reverse strand, counting down.
TTACCTTTATTATGCTCTCTGCGCTTCTGGATAATTGAGCGCAAGTTATCTGTCTCTCTTTGTTGAAGGATATTGCGTCTGTTTAGGCGTTCTGTCTCATCTGCTAACTTGTGGATATATCGCTTTATAGGAGTGTTTAAAACACCTTGATTTAGAGCTGTAGAGAGCACAGAATTCGCTTTTTGGAGGGTATTAAAATCAGGTGGGCTACTATTAAGAAATACTTTCTCAAAAATGTCATGCTCTATTGGAGTCTTTGGCCGTTCTATTACTACGTCTGTTGTAGGAAGCGTAGCTGCTCATATGACTCTTTGTGGTTGGAATGGCTGTAGGCCACTCCCTCTCCAAGCAGAATTAATATTTGAATTTGAAAAAGCTGCTGCTCTTGCTTGTATGTATGCATCCATCTATTCGACTTCTGTATGCGTAGGAGCTGTGCCTCATTAAGGTGTGAGAGGGCTGTTGTGAGGCGACTTTTTAGAGGTCCAAAAATTGCAACATCAAGTGGTTGCAACACATGTGAGGTATGAGGAGGTAGTATAAGGAGCGAAATTCGATTCTGTATGCAATGAGATATGAAGCTCCCACTTATATGGCTATCATGGCCATCGCAAATAAGGAGTCTTTCTTGTAGTTTTCCATTTAAAAGTGTTGCTTTTTCCCTTGTAGAAGGCTCAAAAACGCGTTTTAGCAACTCTAGTTAATCCATGAAGATTGCTTGTCCATTTGCTTATATTATAACCTCTTTCGGAATCCAGCTCTGTAGTATGTTCTGTCACTTAAAGATAATGAGGGGGTCGATAGTTGTTCCATCCATACAGATGCACTCAACAGCAGTGACTGCCTTCCTGGATGTGCCTGAAAACGCGTCCTAAGTGTAGAATCAACTATAATTCGTGTAGATTGCATTGTTCCAATTGAAAACCCTGTCTCATCCATGTTGTAGGTGTTGTAGTTTTCGATTTTTTGCTCTGTTTTGAGGCTCTTATATGCATCAAACCACTCCCTCAACACTTCTTTTGTCACCCCATTCATCCTCTGTGCCTCAACCCTTCTTCCTAGCTTAACACATAGGTGTGGATGGCGCTTAATAAATCGTGGCACCCAATCTTGCCCAAGTGGTAACTTAGGTATTTGGAGTTGTAGTTGTGGTTGTAGTTGTTCAGTTGGTTGGGTCGGTCGGGTCTGCTGGGTTGGTCGGGTCTGTTGGGTCGGTCGGGACTGCTCAGTCAGTCGAGTCTGCCGGGCCGGTTGCTTTGATGGGGTCTGCCAAGCCACTAGTTAGATATAGCCGAGTCTGCCAGTCTATAGTGGGTTTGATGGGTTGGTTGTTGACTTTGCGGAGCTGGTCAACTCCATGGGTCAGCTCACCTGGGTTTGGAAGACCCGACACTTGTTTGACCGCACTTCCTCTGCAACCTCACATAATATGCGATGGCTAGGAGCATAGCCACTTGCATTAAGCTCCTTAATCCACTTTAAAAGTGTCTTTTCTTGGATTTTTGAGAGTAGCTGTTGTTGTTGGCGTGCTTCTGTCCGTGTCAGGCTAATACCTTTAACGCGTCGCTGTACAGTCCTCTCACAAACCCCTAACAACTTTGCTGCCTCATATGATGACTTATATTTTTTGTTTTGGACTCCTAGGACTGCTTCTGCTATTTGATTATCGTGTTCTTGAGCATTCTGGCTCTTCCGGCGCACCATAACTTAATGAAGGTCAAGTAACTTAGGGGTAGTAGTTGCTGTTGTTAAAAGTTATATGGTAAGGAGAATAGACCTGTGATATATCACGTGATTAAGTACCCGCATGTATAAAAATATGTGACAGGTACTTGATCCCAGTATGAAAATCTTACCAAGATCAAATGGTCGGGTGGCCCCAACCCCACTACCGACATTACGCCATTACCAACAATACGCCATGACCTACGTTAGGGCATTATTATACCACTCAATATAATTGGATTTTCCAATAAGCTTTTCTCCTTTAAAGGTTGCCATTTTAAATTAACTTATTAGATGTTTGTATATCTTAGTCTTAAGTTATCTTGATATTGATTTATCAAGGATAAATATGGCAGGTAATAGGTGTCAAATAATATTAAATGACACATATCAAATAAATGTCAAGTGTGACAAAATAGATGACAGATGGCAAATAGGTGTCAATATGACAGGTGTATAGATTAACGTAGGCCATGGCCTTACCGACTGTATGGCCTTACTGACATAACGTAGGTCGTGGCCAGAGCGGCGCCATGGCCAGAGCGGCAACTTTACCGCCAACCCCACCAAAAATCCAAGACCGGAGCCTCAACCCCATCACAACCATCATCACCACTACACTG